>MCJB01012217.1:436163-463458 GCA_002018475.1 Nicotiana obtusifolia
AGAATCCCATAACTCTTTGCATTCGCGAAGAAGAAATTCGCCCTAAACCCAAGCTTTCCATCGCCATCATGAGAGTAGCTTTGAGATCGCAAAGCACAAAGTATCAAACACAAGCAAACAATTGAAACCAACAACTTTCTATGTTCAAAATGATCCGTAGCCTATCTGAAACTTATCCGAGACCCTCGGACCCCAAACCAAGCATGCACACAAGGTTAGTAACATCATATGAACTAGCTCGCGCAATCAAAATACCAAAATAACACCTAGAACTATGAATCAGACATCAAAATGCATGGAATTTTCAATGAAACTCAAGAACTTCTAAAATCACATCTGAGCATCCAACTCCTATCATACTAACTCCGATTTACACCAAATTCTGCGGAAAAGTTTCAAATAGCAAACTGAACCTATACTAAGTCGCGAGACCAAAATCCAAACCCAGTAGCCATAAAGCCAACATATGGTCAAACCTAGAAAATATTTAAACCTTTAAGTTACTATCTTTCGACAAAACTAGTCAAATCAAGTTAGGGACTTCCGAATTCAATTTCGGACATGCCGAAGTCCAAAATCACAATACGGACCCACCAGAATCATCCAAATATCGATCCAAGGTTGTTTACAAAAAATATTGACTATGGTCAACTCAAGTTATTTTTAAAGTCAAAAATCATATTTTCTTCACATTTTCACATAAAATTCTTCCCGAAAAAAGATACGGACTGTGCGAGCAAGTCGAGAATACTAAATGGAGCTAATAGAGGTCTCGAAACACGAAAATAAGGGCTAGTACTCAAAACAACCTATCGGGTCGTCACAGTTTAAGTGTGGGATGGTGATGTTGGGCATAATTTCATATATTTTGATATTATTTACTCTGCACTTTTACCATTTTTTGATTGTATTTTATATTATGCCCAACTTAGCTTGATTATGAAGTTTTATACTTATGTGGGTGTTAATGAAAATGTAGGTATTTTGGAGATGGAATTTGAACATAAAGAAAAACATATTGAATATTTTATACGCTTCAATGATCACCTCATGATCACCTAATGATTAGGGGGGACAAAAAGACATGTAATGATGTTTGTCTTTGATGCACTTCAATAGGCCAACATACCTTGAAGGAAATTAGAGAAAGAAGGCACCAAATCGTCACTGGTTCCGGCGCTAGGCTATCGCGCTGGCTTGGACTCTCCGTGCAGGATTTTTCCTATTTCGCTCGGAACAAGGTTATTTCGGCCTTACACGGTTCCAACTTGTATAAAAAGGGTGCTAAACCTAATTTGGAGGGGATCCAACATATTTTGAAGGAGAATTCATGTACGGGAACGCAAACCACGCTTGAAAGGAGGATTCTAACTAGTTATTTTTCTCTTCTCTTCCTTTAATTTCATAGATTATTAGTTCTAGAGTTGTGAGGTGCTACATGAACGTTGTAGTTTGAAATTTGAATTGTTGTTACTATTTTATCGTATTAGTTTTTTTAATCCAATCTTGTGCTTAATTATTCGATTTCTTGATCACCAATTGAATACTATCTATGAATCTAGGATTGAACTCGAGAGAGAGAATTTTAGATTGCCTATAGAATTGAGTAGAGCAAGATCCTGAACCTGAGTATCAGGAACGGATTTGCGGTTACGATAGGGATATACCTAATCACCTTACTTAGTTACTATACATGAATTATTAATGCATTTTTGTTAATCCTGATTCCATAGGAATATAGGCATTAGGTTAGCTTGAATAGGTGAGTAGTACTTCGGGAGAATGCTACGAGTCATATTAACACTGTCAATGAATAAACCAAATAAATTAATTAGACAGTTTATGTGAACGACTCGACGGGATTGTTAGCTAACCCATAGCTCTGGAATATTCTCTCTCATTGAATTCGTCTCTGTGATTGCCATTTTATTTCTTTTAATTTCTTACTTTACCACTCTAGATTAAATAATCACACTTTAGAAAATCGCTTGAATAGATTTATTGTTTAGTTTAATTTAGTTGATAGTTAATCATAAGTCCTCGTGGGAATGATACTCTACTCACTCTTTATTACTTGTCGACCACGTATCCTTGCGTGTGCGTTTTAGGAGAAACACGGGGCACGCGTGCCCGAAACTCAAAACAAATACCAAATGCTAAGGATCCATAACATGTCAACTCCAAACATGTGATTAGATTCCACAATCGATTCCAAATAGGTATTCAGATCCTCAAAATACACTCTCTTAATGTGTAGATAAAACCCCCAAATTCATCTCAAAATTTCATGTTTTAGGTGTAGAATTCCATAAAAAGCAAGATGTGTATCCAAATCCAAGTAAAAATGATTTACCCAAACGTAGTGATGAAAATCTCCTAAACATTTCATCTTTCCAAGCTTCAAAACTAAAAAGTAGTCAGAAATGAGCCAATCTCGCAATAAAAATAGTATGCCAGGTCCATCGCATCTGGGACCATAAAAGCTGCATACGTAGCCTCAACTTCTCTACTACAACGCTCGCATTTGCGATCCCCCAATGCCTGACCAGACCTCGCAGGTGCGCGCAAAATTTCTCAAATGCGTATATCGCATTTGCGCAACACCTTCACTCCTAGTCATCTCCCCCTTCGCTTCTGCCAGCTCATCCTTCACAAGTGCAACTTCGTACCAGCACCCAACACTCCGCAGGTGCAATGCAGCAGAGTCTAATCTGCCAAAAAAAGCAAAATGATCTGGAACAATCTGAAATACACCTGAGCCCCTCGGGACCCCACTCAATCATACCAACAAGTCCAAATACATTATCCAAAGCTATCTTAAGGCTCGAAACACCACAAATAACCAAAAAAAAAAAAAGAATCAAAGATCAAATAATTCTCTTAATTTTCAAATTTTCCAACTTTGCCGAACTCGACTGAAACACACTTAAACATTAAGCAATACAACCAAACTTGCACACAAGTTCCAATCAACCAAATGAACCCATCCAAGGTCTCAAAACCAAGTGTCCGATAATATCGAAGTCGGCACCCGGTCAAATCCATGTATTCTCCAATTATTTGAATCTCTAACTTTTGACAAAGAGAGCTAAAAACTTCTAGGAATGTAAGGCCCCATTGAATATTTCCTAATGATTTATGATTTTATAGTGCGGCAGCGGTATTTAGGAATAATGTGTTCGAGTATAAAAGGAGACCCATGGAATAAAACCATATTATTTTAGAATGAAAATATAAGTGTAAGGTGTGTTGTAAGATACTAAGGAGTTTTGTGAATGGAAAGCATTTGCGTAGAACAAGTTGGATACATTAAGTGGAAAGGATGTCTTAATTCGCACAAGATCCTATTTCAAACACATGCTACTACCAAACTATGACGATTTAGGAGGTGATCTACCTATCAAATTAAAGTCCTTTGAGTCTAGTTTCCAACCAATCAAACCGTTCGTCATTTGGAAACTCCTACAAAATATTATGATAAAATTCGCTAAAGGTTAAATAATGTAATTATGCGGTCAATTCTGCGACCGCAGAATCATTATGCGAATAGCAAAAGTGATCTGCTGACCGCAGAAGGGCCGCAGACCGGTCCAGTGCAGCCCAGTTCAGGGCATAAGTTTTTCGGTCCATTTTGCGAACCACATACCTGTTTCGCGGTCAGTTCTTCGACCGCAAACCTGAGTTCGGAGGGTCCATTTTCTTATTTTTATAACCGAGCCCATTTTGATAAATAGCCTTTGGGCTTATTTTGGGAATTATCTGATGATTTTTGGGAGAAGTGAGAGTGTTCCAGAGAGAGGAAGAAGCTAAAGTGCTTCGTTCATCAAGATCTTGTCCAAGCTTTGAAATCCAACAAGGAGATCTTACAAGATCTTCACTCAAGAGGTATAAGGTTCCATACCCTAGTTTTCAATTTCGAATTTGGGTAGAAGATGGTTGATTGAGAGTATGATTCTTCGGTATGAGAGTATTATATATATATGCATGTACCAATAAGGTTGTGGAATGAGCCCAGATGGGTAAAGATAAGGTTGTGAAGAGAAAGAAGTCTTGTGGAAGAACTTTGTAACCAATTTGCACATCTAGTCTTATGTCTCAAAATAGATTGGGATTGCTAGGATATCCGGAACATTATAGTAATTTAAGGAGAGCTCAAAGCAAGGTATGAAGGCTAAACTCTTCTTCTAGTATCGAAATTTCTGCCCTTGTAAAATTCTATCATGTGTACTCGAACTTGAAACACTATTGATGTGGGATGTTCAAGCTAGTAAATTGATTCTTAAATTGCATAACGTGCCAAAATCCTCATGTGTTAAAGATTGTCTATTGCAACTTAATTATGTTATACCCTTTGTGGGATGAAGGTGCTGTATGAAATCAATGTAATAAAGCACTCATTTCTCATATGATGAAACCTTACGAACTTACACTGCAAAGGCCAAAGGTGCCAAATGGTTGATTTGAAAGGGAACTATTTGGGACCCTAAATTGTGGTATTGTGAGTACACCTCCACCCGCATATATTGGGTTGAGGCGGCGGGTCCACTTTGTGTAGTGTTGTGATATTGTGAGTACACCTCCACCCACATATATTAGTGTAAGGCGGTGTGTCCGCTTTGTGTAGTGTTGTGATATTGTGAGCACACCTCCACCCGCATATATTGGGGTTAGACGGGGGGTCCGCTTTGTGTAGTGTTGTGGTAGTGTGAGTACACCTCCACCCGCATATATTAGGGTGAGGCGGCGGATCCGCTTTGTGTAGTGTTGTGGTAATTTGAGTACACCTCCACGCACATATATTGGGGTGAGACGCGGGTCCGCTTTGTGTAGTGTTGTGGTATTATGAGTACACCTCCACCCATATACATTGGGGTAAGGCGGTGGGGCCGCTTTGTGTAGAGTTCCTGGTATTGTGATTGCACCTCCACCCACATACATTGGGGTGAGACGGCGGGGCCGCTCTGTGTAAAGATAGTTGTAGAGGATCCTCGACTTGAAGTTTGTAAAAATTACTGAAAGCTCTTACTAAATTTGCGGTGGCTTTAACGGCTAATTAAGCCTTCTATTTTTACCATAACTCATGGTAAGACATATTGTATTTCCAAGTCCTTGAATAGGTGTTTAGTTTTCATACTAGTACTATTGGACATGTACTAACGTCCTTTTTGCCGGGGGCACTGCATCTTTAATAGATGCAGGTGGTTCCGCTGCGGAAGACATTGACCGGTGATAGTGGTACACTCCTCTCTCAGCTGACTTGGTGAGCCCCACTTCTTTCCGGGGTTGTGCATCTTTTGTTCTGTGTGTATTCTGTTTTAAGGTACAGCCGGAGCCTTGCCGGCACTATCATTTTACTCTTTTATATCTATTAGAGGGTTTGTAGAAATAGTGTGAGTTGTGTATTAGTGTGAGAAAGTTAAACTAAAGATGTCGTAATTGCATCTCATGCTTCCACTGTAAACTATGGTTGTGAAATGTATTATTTTGGAGACGTATAAATGAACTATCTAATTGTAATGGAACTAGTGTTGTCGTCGAACCCTCATGGTATTAATTAATAAAGTGTATATTCTCTTTATTTATGGGTGAGTTGGGTGGAAGGAAATCCAGCAGCATTGCTCGGCCGATTTATCTCGGTTGAGCGCCAGTCGCGCTCCTCGAGGTTAGGGCGTGACAAGCTTGGTATTAGAGACTAAGATTTTAAATTGTCCTTGGATGTTTCGGAGCCGTGTCTAGTAGAGTCCTTCTTATCGCTGTGTTGCCGACCACATCTATAATGAGGAGGCTACTTGGGCATTTAGGAATTTGACCCTTCTTTGATACTCCAGATCGTGCGATAGAGCTTAATATAGGAAGCTAATTTCCTCGTCGTGTCTCATTTTCCATATGAGTAACCCTCGGGTTCGAGGGGGGGAGGCGCTATTAAAAGAACCAGTTGCTAGGGGATGTGTCGTTGTTTCTATTAATGTTACCGTGCCACCAGAATATGTGGTGAGAGCACCTAAGAAATGAAAGAGTGTTGTTTGTACCAATAAGCCGAAATGTTTGATATGAAAGAAGAGCCACTTGGGTTTATGTTGGATGATTCTTGAAATATGTTATGGTTGTGGAAAGAGGGGGCACAAGATGAACAAATGCCCTAGGTTGGGTACACCCATCCTGGTTTGCCCGATATGTGCGAAAGAATATTTGGCGTCGTGTTGTGAGTATGCTCAGAAGCGTATTAGGGGTGGCAGGCTTGGGAAATTACAAAGGCCCACACAATAAACCGCTACAGATATTGTTACTCCTGCCATGAAGGCTTGGAGGAAGGATAAGGAGAATGTTTATAAAGTATGCAAAAATGTAAAAGTAAGTTTAGTGGGGCGAGTCTGCTTAGCGGACCTCATACCCGTTGCGTGAAATGGAGGAGATGTCATTCGGTATGTCACTGTGGCATCAATGTATGTTATGGATGTGGATTCGAGGGGCATCAGTTAAGGTACTGTCCTATCAACCTAAAGTCATCAAGTAAGTCACTCCTTAGTACATCATTATGAACACGCATAATTTTTCCTTATTGTATAGGTAAATCCATATTGAAGAGCCTTCATAAACACGGTCTTAACAAGGCGTTGAATCATAAAACATTGCATGTACCTACTCTTTGAAGGAGATGCAATATTCGTGAAGCCTCTTTATCACAGTTCTCTTATTTACGACCTCTTGAGGAATTTAATTCTATAATTATGTCCTTGAATTGAGTTATAACTCTAGGATTAATACTTCGCACTTAGTTTCCTAAATTCTTCACAGGGGACTGTACCTGATGAATTTCTTACAAAAACTTTAAATTCAAATGGATAACATCTCCTCACTTGTGCTTATGCATGCACAGTCATAAAGTTTACCTATGTGGTATCAAATCCAATGTATAGCAGCCTAGTGTTGAGATCTTTCTTGAGCCACTCTTTCTCTCTCCGGTGTATGTGGTTCATATGGTTTGAATAGTCACTTTACTCCTTCATGAAACCTTTTCACTGTCTAGTAACATGATAGCATATCTTATTACCTATCATATGTGTGCCTGTCATTTGAAAGGGGTCACTTGTGCGCATAAAAGTTTCTGGGAAATTTGAGATTTTCACAAATTCGTCACAGGAAGATCTTTTTGTTTGCCCATCTCAGTATGAATTTCATATCTCATGCCTCACTGAGTAACTCACTTTGTTCCTAGTATTGTAGTTGCCCATGAAGTGGCCTGGTATTGCCGCTCGAGAGTTATTATGGAAAAACATGTCCAGCTCATGGCTAAGTGTTCATTCTCTCTAACCAATACATGATTTCGTCCCAACATTAATATGTCCTAGCTACATTTTTTCACTTGTGTGTGGTTGAAAGTTAAGCAGACTTACCGCGACTTTTCCCTCTCCACTTCAGGTGGATGTTTCAGATTCTGGCACATATGATGAGCATATTGATTTGAAAGAAAGGTTTGTTGTATCTCTAGTCCTCTCATATAGGATCAACTATTGTGAAAGGTTAAGCTGTCAGAATAATAATAATCTCACAAGTGTTCAACTTCTTTTTTTGCATCCTCATGGGCTTGTGGCATAGATTCCTTGTGCTAGTTACTATTAAGAGCATAATGCAACTTCATGTATTTTGAAACCCATATCACATTCAGGGTGCTAGAATATTCTCATTTTGAGTTAAACTGAGTTTCCGTACACTCAAGGAGGAAATTGGTGTCATGTACTTGGCTATTTCTCTTTAAGGCTTTCAATTACCGAACAAGGCACATATAAAGTGAAACAATTGATACTATCACTTTCGTAACTCGTCATCTTCCCAGAATAACTGATTGCTAATGTCTTTACCCTCCCAATCATGCCCCCCCATATGTCACATGTCTAAAAGGACTCACTCCTTTCACATCTACATGTTTCCACGTTATCAATGTGTACTAGGACACTCTATGTCTCATTTGTCGAATTTATAATGTCATCACAATGATTAATCATGTCACCACTATTGGTAGTATCCTTCATGTCTCTTAGGATATAACTTCCTGAAATACCCTTCTTGGCACGTTGATGAATTCTTAAACACTTCCAGTCCAATCTCAAACCTCATTGTTCCTATTTATAGTGAACCTATGCGGGTTGAAGGTTCAAAACTGTCAAAGAAGAAGCATCTCCCATGATCAAACATATTGGGTAGGAAAGTTTATGGTCTTAGTCATGCTAGCACATCTTAGAATAATTGATGAAGGTCGCCAAGGGTTTAGTTTGGGTGTTCGTACTAGAGATTTAGAGTTGAAGAAAGTGAACAGGAAAATTCTCAGGGTTTTCTCCATGAAGATATTATGTGAATTGCTAATAAAGGTAAAGTATGTCATTAGGCCTTATGAAATCTCGAAGGAAATAGGCCAAACTATGAGTAGGATATTTCCCCATCGTTGTCCTTCATATATCCAGTGTTTCATATGTCTATGTTTAAGAAGGTAGTTGGAAATCCTTTGTCTATCGTTCCGGTGGAAGCTAGAGAAGGTGAATTTAACGGATAATCGGCTTATGAGGGGTATCTATTTGTCATCCTTATTAGATAGGTTCGGGAGTTGAGATTGCCTCCGTTAATGTGTTATGGCGAATTCTGTAAGTTGAGAAGGTCACCTTGAAGGCCGAAAGTGTTGTAGAAAGAAAACATTTTTGCTTGATTGTATAGCAAATGGTTGTGATTTGAAAGGTACTATCTATGTGTTATGATTTAAATATTTGCAGCTCATGTCCATATATCACTCTTGATAATATAATTCCTGTAATGTTGAGATTAGTGATGTTGATATACATTGTGATGCTTTGTTGAGTTGTGGATGTGTTGTCAGGAGTGATTTTGGTGATTCTCTGGGAGGTGGTTAGGCCCAATTACAAGGGAGACTCTGCTGAAAATTCTGAAAAATTTTGGAGTAGTCAAATTTGGGGGCTTGAAATGATTGAAAGAAGAGTCGAGTTATATTAGGTGTTCGGGGCGGACACTACTCCTCATTCGAGGATGAATGATCCTAGGCGGGGTAGAATGTAAGGCCCCGTTAAAAATTTCCTAATGATTTAAAATTTTATAGTGCGCCAGTGGTTTTTAGGAACTGCGTGTTCGAGTATTAAAAGAGACCATGGGATAGAACCACATTAGTTTGAAATGAAAATATATGTTTAAGGTGTGTTGGAACAAACTAAGGAGTTTTATGAATGGCAAGAATTTGTGTAGAACAAGTTGGATACATTAAGCAGAAGGGATGTCGCAATTCGCACAAGATCCTACTTCAAACGCATGCTGCTACCAAACTATAACGACATAGGACGTGATCTACCTATCAAATTAAAGCCTTTGACTCTAGTTTCCAATGCATCAAATCGTTTGTCATTATGCGAACCGCAAAAGTGGTCTGCGGACCGCAGAATGGTCGCAGACAGTCAAGTGCAGCCCTGTTCTGGGCATCAGTTTTGCGGTCCATTTAGCGGACCGCATACCTGTTCTGCGGTCAGTTCTGTGACCGCAGACTTAAGTTCGGAGGGTCCATTTTCTTATTTTTATAACCCGACCCCATTTTGATAAATAGCCTTTGGGGCTTATTGTTGGGCGATTATCTGATGATTTTAGAGAGAAGTGAGAGTGTTCTAGAGAAAGGAAGAAGCTCAAGTGCTTTGTTCATCAAGATCTTGTCCAAGCTTTGAAATCTAACAAGGAAATCCCATAAGATCTACACTCAAGAGCTAAGGTTCCATACCCTAGTTTTCAATTTCGAATTTGGGTAAAAGATGGTTGATTGAGAGTATGATTCTTAGGTGTGAGAGTATTATGTATACATGCGTGTACCAATAATGTTTGTGGAAGATTGTTGAGCCCAGATGGTTAAAGTTGAAGTTGTGAAGAGAAAGAAGTCTTGTGGAAGAACTTTGTAACCAATTTGCACATCTAGTATTTGATAAAATGCTCAAATGAGCTTAGACCATGAATATCTCTTAATTTGTGTTTAATTTTGTTATGTCTCAAAATAGATTGGGTTTGCTAGGATTTCTGGAATATCATAGTAATTTAAGGAGAGCTCAAAGCAAGGTATGAAGGTTAAACTCTTCTTCTAGTATCGGAATTTCCAAACCCTTGTAAAATTGTATCATGTGTACTCGAACTTGAAACGCTATTGATGTGGGATGTTCAAGCTAGTATATTGATTCTCAAATTCCATAATGTGCCCAAACCCTCATGTGTTATAGATTGTCTATTCTGACTTAATTATGTTATACCCTTTGTGGGATGAAGTTACTGTATGAAATCAATTTGATAAAGCACTCATTTCTCATATGATGAAACCTTATGAACTTACAATGCTAAGGCCAAAGGTGCCAAATGGTTGATTTGAAAGGGAACTCTTTTTTACAAACTATTATAGTTTTGGAACCCTAAATTGTGGTATTGTCAGTACACCTCCACCCGCATATATTGGGGTGAGGTGGCGGGTCCGCTTTGTGTAGTGTTGTGATATTATGAGTACACCTCCACCCGCATATATTGATGTAAGGCGGCGTGTCCGCTTTGTGTAGAGTTGTGATATTGTGAGCACACCTCCACCCGCATATATTGGGGTTAGACGGCGGGTCCGCTTTGCGTAGTGTTGTGGTAGTGTGAGTACACCTCCACCTGCATATATTAGGGTGAGGCGGCGGATCCCCTTTGTGTAGTGTTGTGGTACTTTGAGTACACCTCCACACACATATATTGGAGTGAGACGCGGGTCCGCTTTGTGTAGTGTTGTGGTATTATGAGTACACCTCCACCCATATACATTGGGGTGAGGCGGTGGGGCCGCTTTGTGTAGAGTTCCTGGTATTATGATTGCACCTCCACCCACATACATTGGGGTGAGACGGCGGGGCCGCTCTGTGTAAAGATAGTTGTAGAGGATCCTCGACTTGAAATTTGTAAAAGTTACTGAAAGCTCTTACTAAATTTGCGGTGGCTTTAACGGCTAATTAAGCCTTCTATTTTTACCATAACTCATGGTAAGACATATTTTATTTCCAAGTCCTTGAATAGGTGTTTAGTTTTCATACTAGTACTATTGGACATGTACTAACGTCCCTTTTGCCGGGGGCACTGCATCTTTAATGGATGCAGGTGGTTCCGCGGCGAAAGACATTACCAGTGATAGCGGTGCACTCCTCTCTCAGCTGACTTGGTGAGCCCCACTTCTTTCTGGGGTTGTGCATCTTTTATTCTGTGTGTATTCTATTTTGAGGTATAGCTGGAGCCTTGTTGCCGGCACTATCATTCTACTCTTCTATATCTATTAGAGGCTCCGTAGACATAGTGCGGGTTGTTTATTAGTGTGAGAAAGTTAAACTAAAGATGTCGTAATTGCATCTCATGCTTCCACTGTAAGCTATTGTTATGAAATATATTGTTTTGGAGACGTATAAATAAAGTATCTAATGGTAATGGAACTAGTTTTTTCCATGAAGCCTCGTGGTATTAATTAATGAAGTTTATATTCTTTTTATTTATGGGTGAGTTGGGTAGAAGGACAATCCAGCAGGCTTGCTCGGCTGGGTTATCTCGGTTGAGCGCCGGTCGCGCTGCCCGAGGTTAGGGCTTGACAAGGAACCTCCAAATTAAAACTCGAACATATGACTAAGTCCTAAATCACCATAAAACATTATTGGAATCATCATATTACCAATCTGAGGTGGTCACTAAAAGGTTAAACCTTGGTCAACTCTTCCAATTTGAGGCTTTTAAATTGAGAATCATCCTCCAAATAAATCTGGAACATATCAAATATCGAACCCAACAAAAAATGCAATTCATAGTGTATCATATCAATCAATTCAAGGTCTCAAACCACTGAAGAAAATGTTAGAACTCAAAATGACCGGTCGGGTCATTACACCGCAATTGCAAAGGGCCGGTCGCATTTGCGATTGGGTAGGCTCAGGAGACTTTTTACAATTACGATCAGTCTGTCGCATTTGTGAGTTGCATAATTTCTAATATATTTTCGTAATTGCGATATCTACATCTGGGTAAAAGGGAAAAGGGTTTTGAGATTAGCATATTTTATTCAATTTACGAGATCTAAACTACATAAGGAGGCGATTTTCAAGAGAATTTTCTTCCCAACTTCTAAGGTTAGTGACTTCAACTTAGTTTTGATTTATTTTCATAATTTTTTCATAGATTTCAGCCAATCTAGGATTTCTATATGTAAAAAATGGGGCTTTTGTAGAAACTTAAGAAAGTAAATTTTCACAATATAAACCTCAAATTGCGGTCAGATCTTGAATCTAATCACGTATTTGGACTCCAGAAGTATGGTTAATCTGGATTTGATTTTGATTTTGTATTTTGACCATGTGAGCCTGGGTTGACATTTTAAAATTAGGCAAAGATTAAAAGTTTTTAATATTAGGATAGTTCCAGAAGCTTGTTTTGATTTATTTTGAGTATTACTTGACTAGATTTGAGTTATTTTGAGGCTTGTGCTAAAGGGAAAGGGTATGAGAGAGTTGATTTCATTCCGAAAGGAGGTAAGTGTCTTGGTTAACTTGGTTTGAGAGAATTAGGTTATAATTTAATTTATTTGCTATGTGCTATATGTGATGGGGGTGGCGTATATGCATGGTGACGAGTGTAAATGTGTTTGCCAGGGTTTTAGCATGCAGGTAGAATTAGCTTTATTTATTTCATGTTTGCTTCATGTGTAATATTGAGTATTACTTGACTAGATTTGAGTTATTTTGAGGCTTGTGCTAAAGGGAAAGGGTATGAAAGAGTTGATTTCATTCCGAAAGGAGGTAAGTGTCTTGGTTAACTTGGTTTGAGAGAATTAGGTTATAATTTGATTTATTTGCTATGTGCTATATGTGATGGGGGTGGCGTATATGCATGGTGACGAGTGTATATGTGTTTGCCAAGGTTTTAGCATGCAGGTAGAATTAGCTTTATTTATTTCATGTTTGCTTCATGTGTAATATTCTCCTATGTTTTAATAGTTTGCAAAACTACTTGATTATTCATATGCATGTTTGTAGCTTTGTTTAATTTTTGTTGAGGCATTTGAAAGTTATAGTTTTTGAGATTCTGGTTTGATTATTTGTGCAAAGGTTATTATTATCTCTCACGTTGTGTATTATGCTTAGTCACTCTTCTTGGTGTTATTTATGCTTCCTACCTTGCTTGGTACTATTTTATAAATGCTTGGTGAAGAAGAGTGGAGTGAACGAAGGATGATTTCGTGCTTGTGAGGAAGAGTAATTTATGCACAAAGAGTGTTTTCGTGCTTCTTGACATCAGTATTATTATTGCATGAAGGGTGTTTCCATTCTTGGTGATGAATAGTGATATTTATATGCACGAAGGGTGTTTTCACGATGGTGATGATGAGAGGAATGCAGGAAGGGTGCTACCATGCTATTGATATGATATCTTTTACTCATTTCTCTTATTATATGGATTTGTGGAATTGACTATGTGGTTTCATGGATATCTTTTCATTCTCTGGAATTTGAGTGGTTGAGAATGGTTTGTTTGTGGTACTTGGGAAACATTATTGTTATTTCTTTTAGTTAATTGGTTTACTATTTTTTGTATTTATTCTTGTTATTTTTCTTTTTATTTCTCTCGCTTACCAACTGCACAAGTTTATTAGTGGGTGCCTTGTCTTAGCCTCGTCACTACTCCATCGAGGTTGGGCTCGATAATTACTGAGTAAAAGGGTCCGATTGTACTCATACTATACTTCTGCATCTTGTGCAGATTCAGGCAGTGGTTCTAGCAGAGTCCCAAAGGTACATAGCTTGGACATTTGGGAGACTCGAGGTAGTGCTGCATATTTGTTCGCATGCTCTGGAGCCACCTTCATTACCTTTACTACTATTTAGTCGTATCAGAAAGTATTGTATTTATTTCAGAATTTGTATGTTTTATTCAATAGAGCTCATGCACTCAGTGACATCAGTCTTGGGGAGTTGTGCAGACATGTTATGATGGTTTAGACTTATTATGTAATTTCGGAGTTTTTACCCTTTATTTATGATATTATGTTGTTAAATGTTTAGGTTTTCTTCTTTATTTACTGTTAAGTGTTGGCTTGCCTAGCATGTGGGGTTAGGCACCATCACGACCCCATGGTCGGGGATTTTGTTTCATGAATGATTGAAGAAAATACATCATATGTTTGGAATACATAAACAGAAATATAATTCATATCATACCATGAAGAAATGGTAGCTTGTAACTAGATGTTGGTACATCTTCAATGCTAGCCTTCGGCTTCCACAACAACTTAGCTCCAAAATCTGCACGCATGGTGCAGAAGTATAGTATGGGTACAACTAACTACATGTACTCAGTAAGTATCAAGATCAACCTCAACGAGGTAGTGGTGAGGATTAGTCAAAAGATACTCACTTTATATAACATGTGCATCTCATAAGCATATATAATAACTGAGAAAAAGCCAAAGAACAACGGATAATACTAATAACTTGTTCAATTAAAGAAGAAAGTAACAAGCATGCTTTTCGATATTACCAGGTCACAATCATATACAAATGAACCAAATCCACATATAAAGGGAATATGCACCAAGCAATATTTACTCGAATACTTTTACATGAATGTAGAGTGTCTATGCATGATAAAGTCCCACCTTTACATCAATTTTCACATAGCATTTTATAGGAGTGCTCTTACATGATTCTAAATTGTCTATGTATGATGAAGACTCAACATATACATAAATTTGACACTCCCCAAGTGTCCATCAATCCACTAACAAGTCCCATGCATATGTAAAATGCATGAATGTACATACGTCAATGATATGCATGAACGTTTATACATGAGTCTAGAATGTCAATGCATGCTCAAGACTCGACCTTTCTACAAAATTAGTATCAATCCACAATCACCCAGCACACCCATCTGCCTAGCACAAGTGCCCCTCACAATCACACACACTCAGCATTTTACGGCTGCCTGCCATAAGTGCCCCTCACAAAGCCTAATTCTATATGCATGCTCTTACAATGCCTAATCTATCATGGAGGATCACCTGACTCTAGAGGGACGGATCCATATTCAAACGGCGCATGGCAAGAACATCGTACCATAACAATATCAATATCACAACAACCACATGGCAGAAACCTCGTTCCATAACAATATCAACCGCACACACAACTCACATGCCATAATCATCTCAGTTGCACGGATATCTCACGTGACATAATCTTAGTCCATATAAGAGAATCATGTGCAAGGATACATATATATGGATAAGATGTAAGCATATATAATACAACATGGATAGAGAAGTAACTATGCAAGAATATATGCATGTGTAAAAGAGATGATCTCTATGCATAATATAGGCATGTGTGAAACGCATGACTATAGCTCAAACATGTAATCCATCATATAAATAGCCAGCATGTCCAAATAAAGCACAGAAAACTTAGACACAATCTCTAACATGAATAAAAAAGCATAAGTAGTCATACAAACAATTAAAGCATATCACAAGTAGAGCATTTACTAAAACAAGGCATAACGCAGCCTAAAATCTAACCTCGAGCATGATATTACTTTTGCGCCTGCATATACACTTGTTATATCACATATACGTCACCCCTAACACATAGCATGTGGCATGTAATTCTATTCTTTTTAGGAATAATACATAATTGCCCCGTTGGGGTTGTAGCTAATTGCCAGTTGCACACTTGTACTTTGCGGGGGTCCTATGACTCCCCTAGATGTATTCAAAGTATAAATAGTTTCACCTTTTAAGTTGATGCAGCATAGAGAGTGATATACACTCTCTTGAGGAGAGTGAGAGAGAAAAACACAAGTTAAAACTTTTATTCTACCACATTTTTAAATGTATTTCCTAATTTTTTTATTATAGTTGTTTTCCAAGTTTTCCTTTTCCTTTTACTTTTACTTCTTTCTCTTTTCTTCTCCAGTTACTCATCACATGAAACAATGGAGATTAATATGATAGAGCTCACTTCAATCTCATAAATTAAAAATTCTAAAAGATTAAACAATAACAAGAAACTCTATCAATTTTAAATCAAATAAAATTTCCCAATATTGAACCGAAACAATACACAAACGTGGCAAGAGAAAGTCCACAAGAAACAGATCCGGCGACAGGAAAAAATGTCCAGCGACTAGAAAAATATTACACCATTCCCTATCATCCTTCTTAAAATGTGACCAGATTTTTTAGAATTGACGAATTCTTCCTTAAGATCCATAAAGCTTGCTTAAGATTCATCTTGTCCTTTTTTTGGCAACGCCATAGGCAATAAATCGGAGAAAAATGAATTTCGTGCATTTTTAGATGCCTCTATTTCGTGTATTTTCACTTTGTGTGATGTCGTTGAGATGAATTTTTTTCCTCGTAGGTTGTTGACGAAAGGAGAAGGGGTGGGTGAAGTGGGGGTGGGTGGATCAGTTTCTGTTGGTTTGTTTGGGGAAGAAGAGAAGACATGGGGGAAGTGGGGTGGGTGTACTATAGAAAATAATCTTATTTTTTAATTTTTCTTAGCACATTGACACGTGGCAACGCGTGTCTATCAGTCGCTGCCATTGTAATGGTCTTTATCTTGAAAGAAGGTAAATGATACATCCAATACGAGGATAGGGGGGTCATAGGACCCCTACAAAGTACAATGGTGCAACTGGCATTCAGCTACAATCCCAATGGGGTAATTATGTATTATCCCATTATTTTTAGAAAACTATTCCCTCAAGTCGAGGTTAACTAAGATATTTACCTTATTCGGGCTAGTCTTTAATCCCAAATCATTCCTTTTCCTTTGTTCTTGATCTCCAACCGGCCATGACCGAACCAAATATCATTCATAGAAGTCAAAAAAAGCTAAATAAAGCAATCTCAATCAATAAAGCTTGGATCTTTGAAGAAATTCCAAAAAGTCAACAAGTCAACTGGGGGCCACATGGTCAAAACCCACAACCAAGACCAAATCTTGATGATCCACAACCTCACGATTCCAAATATGTAATTAGTTTTTAAATCCAAGTCTAAGTCAATGTTTAAAATCTCAAAATACGCTCTCTTAAGTTGTAGACAAAATATTCCAAATTTCACTCTGAAATTCTATATTCTAGGTTTAGAAATCCATGGGGAATCAAGATATATAATTAAAAACCAAGAATTAGTTACCATTAAGCTTCGGTGAAAATCTCCTAAAAAATCGCATCCCCTTGAAGTCTAGGTCTAAAAAATGATGAAAATAAGCTAAATACCAAAATATGGACATTAAATATCCCTAAAAGCAAATTCTTCTTCACGATCGTGACCCCCACCTTCGCGATCGCGATTCAAAAATGCCCAATTCCACTTCTCTCTTCGTGATCACAAAAGACCTCACACGATCGCGATGTACAGCTTTCAGTTCCTCTTCGTGATCGTAGTCCCTCTTATGCGATCCTGATTCATAGTACTCTGGCACCCTATCCTCTTTGAAATCGCGGAACTAACTTTCATGATCACGATTCATACATCTTCTGTAAAAAATCTACAGCTGCAACATGGCTCAAAATGATTTGAAACCACCATGCAACTCACCCGAGGCCGGGGGACACGTCTAATCATACTAACTAACCCCTATAACCTATACGAACTTGTCCAAAGGCTCAAAATACAAATAACAACATCAAAATCATGAATCAAAGGTCAATCAAAAATTATGAAACTCTCTTAAGTTCATAAAATTAACTTTCGACTAGAGTGTCGAATAAACGCAGGGCCACCTGAGACCTGAACAGAACACGCATACAATTCCAAATTCACCATACAAGCCTATTGAAACCTTCAAATAATGACTGAGCTCGTATTCTCATAATGTTGACTTTGGTCAATTCTTCTTAACTTAAAGCCTCTACTTGACAACCATGTATTCCAAATTACTCCTGAACCTTTCGGAACTCGAACCAACCGTACATGCAAGTCATAAAATATCATATGAACCTACTCAAAGGTCTTAAACCACAGAACGAGATTCTCACGATCCTAAACCACCACAAGCCGAGATGGCACCTAACTCCACTTGCTAAGCATGCAAATCCTGAAATAATTGCGGAAAATAATACAAATATTGAATAAATGAGTTTGAAAGTCGAATAATCATATATGAATATCTAATCAATATATGAAATCCCCAGAAAGTAGTAACACTAAATCACGAGCTCTAATATACGAATACAAGTCTATTAATAAAATATACTGTCTGCAACAATAACTGTAATGAAAGATGGAAAGAGACATCTGGGACTGTAATCGAGAAGCAGCTCTACCTCGGGTCTCAACCTCAATAGTAACAGCTCTCAATACTCTGTTGGGTCCAACTCCTAGATCTGTACAATTAAGTGCAGAGTGTAGTATGAATACAACCGACCTCATGAACTCAGTAAGTATCATGACTGACCTCGACTAGGTAGTGGTGAGAGTTGTCAATGATACCTACTATCAAACCTGTACAGTTCATGAGTGTACATGTACAAAACAACTGTAGTGAAATCAAGCAAAAAGAATAGGTAAGGCCAATAGGTTGCATAGAGAAGGTATGTACAAGCATTAGAAACAAACTAACAGTTTAGCATATATAAAAGATATGCATGAATAAATAAGTCAAGTTACACATATCGAATTATAGAGAAGATATGTACCGTGAATTATTTCATCAATTAAAACAGCATATAGAGAAGATATGCTTAAAAGGCACGTATACATTCTGGAACTAGCATATAGAGAAGATATGCAGTAAAAATCACATATATATCCAAGGAGTTTGCATATAAAGAAGATAGAAAAAGTCCAATCACGGATCAGTTTCAATTATACGTGTGCCCATCATCAAGGAAAAACATGAGAGGATAACCCTAGGGGGATGGATCCTTGTCCACATGTTTTACGGACAACTCACCTACTATTATCATAACAACTGCACGGACTACTCATGTGTTATCAAACCAGTCCGTCTCACAGAAAGCATATACAAGAATATATGTACGAACAACAAATATCAAATCACATACTCATGGAATGAGGAAAGTAACACGATAAGGTGTACGAATGTACGAAGTGTACGACTACAGTTCAAATTAGGCGGGTACGCCATGCAATAACGAGTATCATGCTCAAATACGAAATCAAAACCTACACTTGATCTCTAGCATGATTCAAGAAGTTAACATAGTCATAAAAATGATTAAACATGACTCACAGAAAGCACGCAATCCAAACAAGGCATAATAGAAACCTTAAGTCTAATTCGTTCAAATTCATACATAGCACTAGCATATATGCTCGTCACCTCGCATATACATCATTATTCACACATTCCAATTAAACAAATAAGTTTCATGTCCTAAGGGTTATTCCCTCACAATAAGGTTAGGCAAGATACTTACCTTAAAAATCCCAAATCAACTTTCCAAAATCTACTTACACTTAGAAATCACCTCCAACCGGCTCGAATCTAGCCAAATACAACTCAATATGTTCAAACAATGTTGTAGGAATCAATTCGAAACAATACATCTTCAATCTTAATTCAGTACCAAAAAAAGTCAACAAAAATCAACTTCTTGCCCACATAGTACCCAAGTCAAGGGGTAGATCCCGATTACCCATAACCCCACGAGTCCGAATATGAGTTTGGTTTTCAATTCCAAGTCTTCATAGCTCAAAACCTCAATTTTTATTCTATTACATCGTAGACAAAAACTACAAATTTCATCAAAAAATTCCATGTTTTGGTGTTAATAATCAATATATATTCTTGAAATAATACCATAAATGAGTATAAATCACTTACCCCGTAGTCTTGTATGAAAATCTCTGTGCAAAATCACTCCGCTCCAAGTCTAGGGTTCAAAATATGAGACAATAGAATAAAATCCCGAAATGCCAACTATTAACCCAGTTGCAAATGCTGCAGTTGCAAACTCTTATTTGAAATTATGGAGCTCACAATTGCGAACCACAGGTTGTAAATGCAAATTGGCCCCCCCAGCCTCAGAAGTTGCAAATGCGACACACCTTTCGCAAATGCGATGGCCACAATTGCAACACCGGCTTTGCAATTGGTGAAGCTGGCCTTCCCAACCCCCCTATGGAAAATGCGAGGTCATGTCTGCAAAAGCGAACGAGCAAATCATTGCAAATGCGATGACTGCAGCACTAGCAAATCCCAAACTTAGCAACATCAGTCTGAAACTAATTCACAAGTCACCCGAGCTCCTCGTGCCCCATTCCCAACATCCATACAAGTATATAAACTCCATATGAACTTGCTCGTAAGCTCAAAACATCAAAATACCGTCAACAATCAAGAATCAAGCCTTAAACCGCAAGTTAGAATTCCCTCAAGTTCTAGAACTTCTAAACTTCCAACCAAGCATTTGATTCATGCCTAACCAAATAGGATTACAACCAAACTTTGCACACCAGTTCCATACTAAAAAATGAACCTATTCCACGTTCCGGAACAACATTCGGGATTTGATATCGTCAACGTGAACTATTGGTCAAACTTAAGAACTCTCCAATTCTTCAAATTGCCAACTTTCGGCAAATAGGCTCAAAATCTCCTAATAACCTCCAATTTCAAATCCAAACATATGCCTAAGTCTTAAATCACCATACACACCTAGAAATCATGAAATCACCAATCCGAGGTTGTTTACACAAAAGTCAAACCTTGGGGGACTCTTCCAATTGAAGGTTTAAACAATGAAACTATGTGTTCCACTTTACTCCTGAACCCCATAAGAACCAAATCATCTGTCCCTGAAAGACCCAAAACATCAAAAACACATACGGGAAGCATCACTTAGGGTAACAAGTTTCAAATACTCAAAACAACCGGTTAGGTCATTATATTCTCCACCCCTTAAAAAACATTTGTCCTCGAACGGGTTTAGAAATGTACGTGAACTGCTGAAAAGATGTGGATATCTGATCTACATATCTGACTCGGTCTCCCAAGTAGCCTCCTTGGTCGGTTGGCCTCTCCGAAGCACTTTTACTGATGCGATCTCTATAGACCTAAGCTTCTGTACCTGTCTATCCAAAATGGCCATCGGCTCTTCTTCATAAGCTAGATTCTATCTAACTGCATTGTGCTGAATTCCAAAACATGCGACTTGCATTCATGAAACTTTTGAAGCATAAAAATATGAAACACCGAATGAACTCCAGAAAGAATAGGAGGCAAAGCAAGTCTATAAGCAACCTCACTAACTCTATCTAATACCTCAAGTAGACCAATAAACCACGGGCTCAACTTGCCCTTCATTCCAAACCTCAGCACGCCCTTCATAGACGAGACTCTACGAAGAACCTTCTCACCTTCCATAAATACCACATTCCAAACTTTCTTGTTCGCATAACTCTTCAGCCTGGACTGAGCTATGCAAAGACTCTTCCGAATAAACTTCACCTTCTTTAAAGCATCACGGACAAAATATGTCCTGAACAACCTAGCCTCACCAGGCTCAAACCACCCAATCAGAGACTGACACCAACTCTAACATTAGGCCTCATACGGAGCCATCTAGATACTAGACTGGTAGCTGTTTTTATAAGAAAACTCTACCAAAGGTAGAAGGTGATCTCACTGGCCTCCAAAATTAATAACACATACCCTCAACATATCCTCAAGGATCTGAATTGTCCACTCTGACAGCCTGTTCGTCTGAGGGTGAAATGTAGTGCTGAGCTCTACACATGTGCCCAATTCACTCTAAATGGCCCTCCAAAAGTGATGTAAATTGCATGCTGCAGTCTGAAATGATATAGATGGGCACACCATGCACGCAAACAATCTCTCTAATGTAGATCTGAGTCAACTTACGCAAGAAGTAATAACCGGAATAAAATGCGATGACATGATCAACTGATCAACAAAGACCCAAATGGCATCAAACTTCCTTATAGTCTGTGGCAAACCTACTATAAAGTCCATAGTAATGCGCTCCCACTTCCACTCCAGTACACCAATCTTCTAAGGCAAACCTCCCGATTTCTGACGCTCATACTTGACCTGATGACAATTTAAACACTAGGAAACATGCTCAGCAATGTCCTTCTTCATCCTTCGCCACCAATAATTCTGCTTCAAACCATGATACATTTTCGTAGCACCTGGGTTAATAGGATACCGCAAATTGTGAGTCTCCTCAAGAATTAACTTTCTCAAGCCATCAACACTAGGAACATAAATCCGACCCTGAAGTCGCATAACACCATCATCCCCAATAACCATCTTCCTAGCCCCCACCTCGTTGCACCATGTCTTTAAGTACCAACAAGTGTGGATCATCATATTGGCGAGCCTAGATACGCTCAAACAAAGATGACTGCCAACACAAGTGAGGACGCTGGTAGGCTGAGAAATATCCAGTCTCATAAATATGTGGGCCAAAGCCTAAACATCTATAGCCAAAGGCCTCTCCACTGCTGGAATAAATGCCAAACTCCTCATGCTCTCTGCCTTCCTAACATCCTACCAACTTAGTCTTATCCGGATGATATAAGATAGTGATACCATAATCCTTCAATAGCTCCAACTACCTCTGCTGCCTTAAATTCAAATCCTTCTTCATAAACGGATGCTGAAGACGCTGATGGTTAGTGGAAACCTTAAAAGACATGCCACACAAGTAGTGCCTCAAAATCATCAGTGCATGAACAATCCCACCAACTCCAAATCATGGACCGGATAGTTCTTCTCATGGGGATTCAACTAACGCGACACATAGGAAAACACCATATCATCCTTCGTCAACTCACACCCAAGGCCATCATATAAAGAATCACAATAGACAGTATACATCCCCTATCTAGAAGGCAAAACCAGAATTGGAGTTGTAGTCAAAGCAGTGTTGAGCTTCTGAAAGCTCTCATCGCACCTGTCAAATAATCTGAATGGAGCACCATTCTAAGTTAACTTGGTCAATAAAGCCACAGCAGACGAGAATCCTTCCACAAATAGATAATACTAACCGGCCAAACCCAAGAAACTCATTATCATAGTAGTAGTAGAAGGTCTGGGCCAACTTTGAACTGCCTCAATCTTCTTTCGATCAATCTTGATCCCATCACTGGACACAACGTATACCAAGATGCCACTAAATCCAACTAGAACTCTCACTTGTAAAACTTAGCATAGAACTTTTTCTTCCTCAATATTTGAAGCACAATCCTTAAATTCTACTCGTGCTCTTCCTACTATGGCAATATACCAACACATCATGAATGAACACAATAACTAAAGAATCCAAATAAGTCTATAATACGATATTCATCAAATGCGTGAAAGCTAAAGGGGCATTAGTCAAACCAAAAGACATTACTAAGAACTCATAATGCCCGTAGCCAGTCCTGAAAGCCGTCTTAGGGATGTATGAAACCCTAATCTTCAAATGATGATAACCAGATCTCAAGTCAATTTTCGAGAACACCTTGGAACCCGGAAACTAATCAAACAAATCACCAATGCGAGTTAATGGATACTTGTTCTTGATGGCAACCTTGTTCAATTTCCTATAATCAATGCACATCCTCATGGAATCATCTATCTTCTTCACAAACAACACTGGAGCACCCCAAAAAGAAATACTCGGCTCGATGAATCCCTTATCCAATAACTCGTGAAATTGCTCCTTCAACTTAGCTAGAGTCATGTGATACGATGGAATAGATATCTGCTGAGTGCCTGGCACCAAATCTGAATCAACTATAGGAGTATCAGCACCAATATTTTTAACAAAGGCTAGATACGCCAAATACCCCTTCTGAACCATCCGTTGAGCCTTCTGAAAAGAAATTACCGTACTAGGAGTATGACCGAAAGAACCCCCCCATTCCAACATTATAAACCCATCATGGACAACGTCATGGTCTTAGAGTGATAATAAAGAATAGCATGATACGGAAATTATTTACTCTTAAATCGGATAACAATTAAATTTGTACACGGTTTTAAGAATACGTGGATTGATTCAACACAAATAATCAAGAATATTAGAGAAACGAGTTAAAGATAAAGTGAACGATCAAATCTGTTGTAATATTATGGCCTAGTACGAACCTAGGTTGGGTAGTAATTTTACCTTCGATTGGACCCTTGGTTCGAACCTAGTGGTGAATGAAAAACAGAACAATTAAATAAGAGCTTTTTTCAGTAGCTAGAAAGCAGAAAATGAATTTGTATTGCTTTGATTCGCATGTTACAATGTGTGTTACAAAAGAAAAAAATTTCCTTTATATAGTAGGACAATTTCATCCCTAGTACAAGTCTAAAAAGGGTAAAAATATTCCTTTCTCATTAATTACTGATCCATAACTGACAACGAGCAAGATCAACATCGTGATATCCGGTTAGGTACGAATATCACAAACCTCTATCCGTCGTGTTTAACCGTATACCGTGTTTCCCGAGGTTTTATAACTCGTTCTGGGTATAGGGAGCGTCGTTTTATTATTCCAGATGATGAACACATCGTTCACCTTCCATGGGTCTTGATACGAAGGGCTCCCAGCCTCGATTTCAATCTCGTGTATCCATGCCCTTATCTGTTTTCTTCACCGACAAATCGGGGTATGCATTACCATTTTCAAATGAGGAGATCCGACATCAAGTGCAGGAATTGCTGTCAAAGGGGCGGGAGAGTCTCAGTCCGTGTTCAACGCCTGCTTGACTAGCTCAAAAGGAAGCAGCTGGAGTGTGTAGATGGGCTTTGAATAAGAGTTGGGTGATTTATTTCCAATAATGCCAACGATGGATGATATTATGGATTAATTGCCTGTCGGGAGCGTGTTACTTTTCAAAGCTTACCTTATATTATTAAAGAAAGGGGAAAGGGCTTTTTTTTATAGAGAGAGAGTAAGGGGGGTTTTCTGGGGCTTTGAAGCAGGGCCACTTATATTGCAAAACTTTCAGAGACGGGATGGAAAGTCTTTCATGAGAAGAGATGGTAGGCTTGATATGGATACAGCTGCTTATCACCCACCTTAGAATCAAGCAGTTCAGTTCGACTATACCCGCCTTAATTCCCTCATTCAGGACAGATGGAAGCAGGTTATGGATCTGTTCAAGTTGGTCGATCAATCCCTCCTTTGTTTCCCCTGCCTCCGGACACCTTAGAATAGATTTAATTGGAAGGAGGGTGAGGAACGAACACAGTGGTTTGACTGCTGGGATCCCAATCGGCCTGCATCAGCAGAAAATGGAACTATCGAATCACGGGTGACTCGCTTTATCGGGATGGGAAGAATTGCAACATCGGCATTTCTTTCCTTCCCTAAATAGATCCACTAGTAGGTAGCGGTAGGAGAGATCCATTATGGTGGGATGGACCATTCTCGAATTCCGGCCGGCATTTCTGTCAATCGGCGGAAGACTCACGCATACTGGGAGGGTACGACTTCAAGGGATGGACTCGATCGAACGGCCAACCACTTGCTATTTTTGTAGGAGATGAAATCCAAAAGACCATTATTAGCATGTAGTAGATTGGCCCGAGTGCGTAATAGGCCAGTCGAGAAGAAATTAAATCAATAGATTGAACGGTAGATAAAGGATTAGAGGATGAGAGGGGTAGATCTACCCAATATGGACCGATAACGGATGGTCCCCGCCAACTGCTTATCTCTCTTCCTCGCATTCCATTCATGACCTAACGACTATCCCTCTTTCAGGGAGGGAATCACTTGCTAGATTGAACCCAAGGATAGGTTTGATCGGCCGGGTGTTGGATCGAATGAACATTCAACCGCGTCATCACGGCAGCGATGGATGTCCAACCTTTAGATCTCTTCTTTCTCAATAAAGGCGGGTAAGGAAAGTCCGAAGGCTAATCCGGCTACTGATGGCTAGAAGGCGAAAACAGCTTTTGCCAATCAAAGCCCCAAAATTAGTAAGGGCACTCGTGCCCCAGCAAGCCACCCCAACCCTACCGCCAAAGCTTGACTTTACTAAACAAGCAAGAAAGGCTCCTTCTATCTTATTAGTCAAGCGCTAACGAGCAAGAAAACGGATATGCCCTAAGAAGCAACTTCGTGCAGCTGCTGCGCCCTTGCTTCTTGCTTTAGAAAGATTGCTTGTTAGCTAGGCCGTTTTCAATAAGGCTCGCGCTAGGCGCTCACCTTTTTTGGCTAAGCCGTATCGTATCTTGCTGGTAATGGATTGATTCTTGAATCTTGCTTGGTTTAGGCAGGTAAGTGTTAAGAGGCTCTTGTTGGCTTTCATTAGGTATACATAGGTAGACATAGGACTTTCTTGCAATACATAGTGGTTGGCTTCGAATCACATGAAGCCCATATAGATGTCCACTCCTATTTCCTCTAAAGCTCTCCCTGTGGGGAACACAATCAGTCCATACAAGGACCTACTGAGTCATCGACCCTTGCATCTATTTGATGCATCATCACATGGCCGTCGTGTAACTCCTCGAGAATCATGTCATTCGCCTGTCACGTGTTGCCACCATAGTCATAAATACTCGAAGTAAGCTCCTGGCTCGCCCCTATCTCTAAAGGGGCTTACGAACGAGCGGAGTGCTTACGGCCGTGGTAGCTGTGAGCCTCCTGGGTCTTGCTCTCTCGTCTTTTTTTCTCCGCCTTCCTCTTGTAATTGACCCTTTCTTTTCTGCTACGCCTATCCATCCGTCAGATTGACATCCAGCCGGGTGACCGATAGCGGCTCCTGTTTACTAATAGATCTGCCGCCGCTAGTATAACAAAAAAAGGCACATGAGGATCCAGAATATTAAAATATACTTATCACTGATCAGGATCATATAAATCCCGGTATTCCCAGAAAGGATAGTCGTGATGTCCCTTCATGGCCGGCCTTTTCAGTATGGAGCCGAAGGCGAGGGTTTCCAGCAGGCCCCCTTCTCTGGCTTTTCCTTTAAGTGACAAGGGGGGTGAGGTAAGGAGTAGTATAAGAGTGGTTCGGTCATCGATAAGCCTCTCCTTATTCATTCTATAGGGCGGGGCTGCGGACCAACAATCCAGCAAAAGGGCTGAAAAGCTCCTTTATTAAACCTTCCCCTTTTAATAATCAGAAGGTAAGCATCAAAGCCCAGAAAACCCAACCTATACAAAGAGCTCTTTTCAGCCCTACTCCTAACAAGTGAAAGTTGCTGGCACCCACCATATCTTGCTTCGGGGCCGATCTCTTGTATCGGAGCAAAGAAATTCAATGATTTTCTA
>MCJB01012218.1:0-24577 GCA_002018475.1 Nicotiana obtusifolia
AAATAATCAGAGCCGATTATTATTGGATCGATATGAAAATGGACGCGAAGGAGTTCGTTCGCAAATGTAACGAATGCCAAAGACACACCCCAATGATCCATCAGCCCGGGAAAACGTTGCATTCGGTCTTGTCGCCATGGCCGTTCATTAAGTGGGGGATGGGCATCGTCGGCCCTCTTCCCTACACACCAGGTAAGGCTCAATTCATTATTTTTATGACTGATTATTTTTCCAAATGGGTTGAAGCGCAGGCATATGAGAAGGTCAAGGAAAAGGAAGTGATCGAGTTCATTTGGGATCACATCATATGTCGGTTTGGGATGCCTTCAGAGATCGTGTGCGACAATGGGAAGCAATTCATTGGCAGCAAAGTGACGAAGTTCCTCGAAGATAACAAGATCAAAAGGATCCTGTCGATGCCCTATCACCCCAGCGGCAATGGACAAGCCGAATCGACCAACAAAACCATCATTCGAAATCTCAAAAAGAGGTTAACCGACGCAAAGGGCAAATGGAAAGAGATATTGCTTGAAGTCCTGTGGGTGTATCGTACAACCGAGAAAACCACCCCCTTCTCCCTAATGTACGGTGCTGAAGCTTTGATACCAGTCAAAGTTGGCGAACCAAGTGTCAAGTTCCGCTATGCAACCGAGAAATCGAATCGCGAGGCTATGAATACCAACCTGGAACTATTGGACGAAAGAAGGGAAGCAGCCCTTGTTCGATTGGCCGCCCAAAAACAAAAGATTGAAAGATACTACAACAGGAGAACCCATGTTCGACATTTCAACATCGGAGATCTAGTACTCAGGAAAGTTACACTCAACACTCGAGACCCAAAAGAAGGGAAATTGGGGCCGAATTGGGAAGGGCCTTATTCCATCATAAAGATCACCGGAAAGGGATCGTACAAGCTCGGAACAATGGACGGTAAACACCTGCCAAACAATTGGAACATAAATCACTTGAAACAATACTACTGTTGAGGTGCGATCTTTCACTCTTCATTTTTGCTTGTTTTATGTTATGTCGACAAACTAAAACTCGCAGGTACCAATTAAAGTAACCTCGAACCGGAAAGCACAGAACATTAGGACTGAAAGCACGTGTTTCACTCTTCTTCCCTTCGACCGATTTTGTCCCAAACTGGATTTTACGGCAAGGTTTTTACTGAGGCAACAAGAAAACGTGCTAACTTAGATTTGAAGACTGGTCGTATATCGAATACAACAATGTTCGGTGCCAAACTTCGATCGACCTCAAATGTCAGAAGACTGCTTCGCTACTTCAATTCGGGGAAACTTCTCAAAGATCATTAGGAATCGATGTAAGGGTCAAACGGTCAAAGAAACCGTACCCGAATAGACTGATCTATCCCCTAAGTAAATTGTACAAGCACTTGAATACGAGTAAAGTTCTTTTGCACCGATATTCAGTTTTCGAGCCCAAGGGCCGTTTCGATTTTCTTTGTTCAAACAAATACTGATATTACTCCGGGATTCATCCAAAAATCAAATTTAATCAAAGGGGAATAAGACCTACAAAGGCAACCCCGATTTCTTAAAAGGTCAAGGCTATACTAAGTAAATGAAACTCAAAGGGGAATAAGACCTACTAAGGCAAACCCCGATTTCTTAAAAGGCTAAGGCCATACCGAGTTATTGAAACTCGAAGAGAAATAAGACCTACTAAGGCAAGCACCGATTTCTTAAAAGGCTAAGACCGTCCTGAGTTAATGAAACTCGAAGGGAAATAAGATCTATTGAGGCAAACACTAGATCTTTTCGAGGCTAAGGCCCTACCAAATCAATCAAAAAAAAGAAAAGTCTAGTAAGGCATATCCCAGAATTGGCTAAGTCCAAACTATGTTCGAAGAACAGAAAATTCACCAAGACGAACCATCGGTTCTAATAAAAAGAATCGAAACGAGTCAGCAAGGAAATGAGAAAAAAAAGACTTTTATATATATATATATATATATATATATATGCACAAGGTATGTTTACAAAAGTGGGGACTCATTACAAAAAAAAAAAAAAAAAAGAGAAAAAAGGGCCCTTCATTCCGAATTCTCGGAGTCATCTTCTTCTGGGAAGGCTTGTTTTATGGCTTCGGCTTCGATCCTTTTGGCATCATCGATGTCGGTTGATAGATCGAAGCCCCGAGCTTGTATTTTCTCAAGTACAGATAGGCGAGTTTGACACTTGGTATAATCAACCAAAATCTTTGATTGATCTTGAGCAGCCCCGGCGTCGGCCCTATACTGGGCCACTAACTCATCGGCCTCAGCCTTGGATGCAGCAACCTCCGATTTCGCCATCTGCAGCTCGTTGACCAAAACATCACGATCCGAGGTGAGCACGTCGACTTGGGATTGAAGAATGACGGTGCTCTTAGTCAGAGCCCCGATTTTACCTTTTGCCTCCGACAGTTGGGCTTCCGATGAAACCATTCGAGCTTGGAAGGCCTCCTTTTCCGAAGTCAGCAGATCCATCCTGTTTCTCCATTCATTGACTTCTGCTTTGGCCTCACTTGCCTCAGATCGGAATCGGTTTATTTGGTAGAGCTGCCGCCCCATCTGCTCGACTAAGCCAGAATTTTCTCTCCGCACGAAGTCCAGTTCAGCCCGAAAGGTCAACATCTCCCCTTCGAGCCACTCGCAACGCGCCGATTCTTCCCGTTGTCGAAGAAAAGCCTCATGATGAAGCACCGAGGCCTACAGTACAAGAGAAAATATGGCAGTTAGTCAAAGTTTGAAATGCAAAATGGTGAACAGCAGATAAGGCTTATCAGAAACTTACATTATTTAATGCTTGTTGAGCCTCATTTAACAAGTAGGGTACGTCCACCTCGTTCATCGCGGCCTGATCTTCTTCGGTCACCAAAAATCGAAGATAGCTAGCCACCCTTAGGAGAGCAGAAAGGGCCCTAGCATATTCGGGAATGGCGGACCTTATTATCTGCTTTCGATCAGGGTCTGAACTCGGAGCAAGAAATCTATCGACCAGCTTCAGACCGAAAGATGCCTTGCTCGTTCCAATGGAGGGACTTTTCCTCGGTACTTCTAGATTACTGAGCCCAAAAGTATCTTCAGCAGACGCAGAATCCACGCCGTCGAAGAAACCTTGGAAAGGGCCTTCCGGTACATAGCTCCTGCCCGGGGAGTGTCCTTTTGCGGCTCGGGCCTCGTTTAAGGTCGCCTCTGAGAAGGAAGGGGAATCTATCGTTTCTATGGGGACCGAGATTCCCTGCGCGGCCCCTCTCTCATCGGCGGAAGCCCCAGTTCTCGCCCCCATTTCGGGGCCCTCGACTCGATGAAGGCGTGTCTCATCGTCCCTCTGCTCGGGGACTGCCCATCCTTTTGTTCGAGACGGTTCGTTGCCCAAAGGATCGAAATCTTTGTCTTCCTCGGACTCGTCTCTCAGCCGATAAATTGAGTCTGAGTTCTTGGGCTTATGAGCTATCCTTTTCCTCGGTCTTTTTCTCTTGGGCTCGGAAGAACTGGAGACTTCTTTCCTCTTTTTCTCTTTATCCTGCTCTGAAGCAGGGGGCTGGTAGAGAACCTCGCTACCAGGGGATGCTGGCCTCAATTCAACGTCCTTTGATAGACCTGCAGATGAAGAGTAAAGCAAATTAGAAATCGACAGCATAAGATGCGTTGTTTAAAATTAATCGGCCTCACCATGATTTTTGGCCTCCCATCGGCCCTTCGAGATCTCGCGCCAGGCGCGTTCCGAATCAGTTCTTTGGGTCACCACTTTTTCAACCCATTCTTTCAGGTGCATAATCGTGGCTGGTGTTCGAGATACATCTACACCATGAGGAATTGGCTAGTGAAATAACAAAGGAAAAACATCAAACAAGTTGAAATATGGGATAGCACTTACGGTTCATGTTCCACTTCTCGGGGAACGGCATGTCTTCGGCCGGAATTAAGTCCGATGTTTTCACCCGAACAAATCAGCTCATCCAACCTCGATCCCTATCCTCGTCAATGCTCGAGAAAGGGGCTTTGCTTGCCCGGCGAGCAAGTTTTATTAATTCCCCTCGGAAAATTCGGGGACTGTATAGCCGCAGGAGATGATCGAGGGTGAAAGGGTGCCCGTTGATTTTACTTACAAAAAAGCGAAAGAGTATGACTATTCTCCAGAAAGAAGGGTGAATCTGACCCAGCGTTACCTCATACCTTTTGCAAAAGGCGACAATGATGGGGTCCAAAGGGCCCAACATGAAGGGATAAGTGTAAACACTCAAGTAACCCTCCACGTGGGTGGTGATCGCCTCTTCCGGTGCGGGAACAACCATGCATTTATCAACCCAGTTACAATCTTCTTTAACCTTGTCGATGATCTTGTTCGTAATTGAACAAATGTATCTAGTGACCGGTTCGCACCGGCCCGGTACTGAAGAAGCCTTCTCTACCTTAGGATCGAATACCCAGTCGGTACGAATGCTTTCAAGGGAGGTTCGGTCGGAGTTTCCTCAACAACGACAGGTTCAGGATCCTCAGTAGGTTGAGAATAAAAGGGGGTCTGTTTCTGGGGGACAAATTTAGAGGTTTTTGCCATTGTTAATAAAGAGTTAAAGGAGCTAATAAATGTAGGGGTGAGACAAGAATAAAGGAGAGGATCACTTGCGGGAAAACTCAGAGAACTTGAAGAACAGAATGTCATATAACGCAAACTTTTGAAATTGAAGATAAAGAGGGCTATTTATACCCTCTCAAAGTTGGTGGTTCGCGTCCCAAAACAAGGGCTTGTCCCCAATTGGTCTCTGAAAAGACGTTTTTGATACATACCACATGCGTCACACTGCTACCGTCATTTATCAATATGATGTTTCTTTTGATGTGACGCCCCGAATTCTGTGTCACGCGCGCCATAAGTATGTCTTCATTTGACCTAATCAAAAAGTTGCGGCTAATATTGTTTTTCATCATTACTCTCCAAAAATCGAGGGGACTATCTGTAGGGGGTCGAGCTCGGATCGCTAGTGTAGGGATAAATCGGGTTCGAATTTATAGGGCTAGTGTCGATTATAATCACTGCTCGATAGGCCGGGTCGAGGCATCAAGGAACGAAGGTCGACACCGGAGTCATCGAATTGGAACTCGAAGCTATGATACCTGAGATGAGATCGTTGAGGTCGATTAGGGTGAAATGTCCTAGGGTAAAATTATCAGATTTGCGTAACGGAAGGACCAGAAATCCAGTGATACGTAAATATCTCGGCGAGAATCATGGCGGAAATCAGCAAGGACATTGAAATCAGTAAATCAAGAGATATTTTACCTTGTAAATAGATTTTTTACCTTGAATAAAAATCATTCCCCTCCCTATATAAAGGGGGTAGCATAATTGTAAAAGACATCTCAGAAAATCATTATCAATATACAGAAAAGCAGTCTGCTCTAATTATTTCTTTATTCATTTGATCCATATTTGTCCATCTTAAAGAAATCAATCAAGGTCAAGTTTGCATTCTCTCTCAATCTATTTACTGAATTTAGTCTTTATTTTATTATCCCTGATTTGTATCAAATCAAATCGCATATCCTTAAAACTACGTACAAATTTAATTGTTATCCGAAGTCAAGAATAAACAATCATCAATAGCCGCAATGACTAGTAGAGAATATACTCGTCGACCAAAATGATTTGAGGATATACGTTGAATCCATTTGGAATAAATTTAGAGCCGGCGATGCAAGTGCATTTTCAGGCACAAAGAACTGGAATAATCAGAGCAAGCAGAATATTGATCGTACCATACAATGCCTAGAAGAAATATTCTCATCTAGCATTAAATGACTTATTTAGTGTGATAGTATAAAATTTCATAAAGTCTAAGTGTCAGACGCTTGTAAACAAGAAAAAGGACACGATAATAAGAAGTTCCTCTGCCATCTCACTTTTTGGAATATCTTGTTGAATACATGAATAAAATAAAATATGCATTTTCTAAGAAACCCACAAATCTTGACTGATATTTTGAGACCATTGGAATCAACAACCAAGATATATACTTATAAGTTCTCATATTAAAATTGAACATTGGAAGAATAGTAATAACAAATAAGTAAGTAAAGAAAAAAGCCCTTTGCATAGAATAATTCAAGTTCCAGGAAGATCTACTTCAATAATTCTCACCCGAATTAGGCAGCATTTTGAGCACAGTTCCCAATAATATAGCAATTATCAACATTTTTGAAATTTTAGAAATCAAAATATCAAAAAATAAAGATCCTCCCACTTCAACAGAAAGTAAATAGTGGCGAAAAAATAATAATTTGGAAAAATACCTTTCCGGCTTTCTCCATCACTTCCGTCATCTGCTTCTTCCTCTATAAAACAAAAGGACAACCAACGGATCGAACTTCCTTGAGAGCGGAAGAAAAAGATTACTGTCTACTGATGTGTATTGCGAGAAAGGAAAGATAGAGAAAAAATGCAGATAAGAGGTTGTTCGCATTTGTTTACCTTAAAATCGAATAGCAATTGAATTTATATGTTGTCTTAAGGATACGTGATCTAATCTGATGTAAATGATGAATAATCAAATCGAAATTAAAATTAAGTAATAAGTGAAGGAATGCAAACCACTCAAGCTAAACAATGATGACCACGTTGGTTGGTCCTTTTTGGGCAGGGATCGGTTATAATTGAAATTAGAATAAGATAATGAGATAATGATTCAAGAGACCAATCTATAGCTGTATTTTTTGATGAGATTACAAGTGTCATTACAAATAATTAGACCTCTCTTTAAATAGTAGAGGAATCATACTTTAGGTACAACTCTATATAAGGTAAAAAAAAATCTCTTGATTTGCTAATTAAACGGTTCTATTGATTTGTGCCGAGATTCCCGCCGTGATACTCGTCCCACTACGGATATTCTGGCTTTCCGTTATTTAAGTTCGAGGGTCCCTCTCGAGCATGTTCGGGGTCAGCATCGATTCAAAATATCGGGCTCGGTGTTCTCCCCTCGAGCATGTTCAGGGTCAGCAGTGGTCCCGAATAACGGGCTTAGTGTTCTCCCCTCGAGCATGTTCGAAGCCGGTATATGTTCCAAATAACGGGCTCGGTGTTCTTCGAGGACGGACATTCTGACCTTGTGTTCTACCTCGATGAAACTCGGGGTCGATATTTAGTCGTTCGCGTTTCAAGCCCGATCTGTTGTATAACAGTCGAGCCCGATCTTGACCATATATAGTCGAGCCCGATTTCGGCCGTATACAGATAGTCCCCTCATTTTTCAGAGAGTAATGACGAGAAATGATATGAGCCTCAGATCTTCACTATACAAGCTCCCGATTCTTACTTTGATAAGTGACGATAAACTCATGACATAAGTGGTATGAATTTGTTTTAGTGACTGATGGTCAAAATCCGCAGGTCCAACCAAAACTCGATCGGATCGATCAGCAAAAGTTCAATGCCTTATTGTTCTTCAGACGTCTCCAAGCCGTGTGTATGTGGCCATGGCTTATATAGTTCAGGTAATGCCAAACAAGCTTTGAGCCCTCGTGTTTCGTTAATCCGAAATGGCCTTAGTCTTTTATTTCGGGGGTTGTCGAATAAGTTTTGTGTCCCCGAATGCTGCTAACTTGGAACGGCCTTAGCCTTTAAAGTTCGGGGGTTGCCTAACAGGTCTTATGTCCCTTCGAATGCTGTTAACTCAAAACAACCTTAGCCTTTTCATTCAAGCATTACCAAATGAGCTTTGTGCCCTCGAGTACTGTTAACTTGGAATGGCCTTAGTCTTTAAAGTTCAGGGGTTACCTAATAGGTTTTACGTCCCCTCGAGTGTTGTTAACTCAAAACGGCCTTGGTCTTTTAATTCGGGCGTGGCCAAATAAACTTTGTACCCTCGAGAACTGTTAACTCGAAACGGCCTTAGTCTTTAAAGTTCAGGTGTTGCCTAATAGGTCTTACGTCCCCTCGAGTGCTAATAACTTGGATAGTTTGAGTTCGTTTTTCGGATGGTAGTCCCTAAGTGAGAAAGTGATTATTCGAACTCAGATTAAGGCGGCCTTGGGCTCGTTTTTCAGACTGCAGTCCCTGAGTGAGAGAGTGATAATTCGAACTCAGGTTAAGGCGGCCCTTGGGCTCGTTTCCTTTAGGGATCAGAAGTAGGGAGTTCCTTGAGAAATATAAAGGAGAAGCTTTAAAAGACAAGCCGTTTGCCAAGAAGAGATTTCACTTTATTCTACCATGTATGTGTACAAGTTTTGTGTCAGGGTTCGATCAGTCTATGTGAGCACGGTTAATTTAACCGTTTGGCCCTTTCATTGAATCCTATTGATCGAGATCCTTCAATCCTGAAGTCTCTTTCCATGCTAAAATCGATATGAGAGTGAAAGAACGTAAGCTTCGGGCGGTTGTCGTGATCATCACCACGGGTTCGTTACCGGCCTTCGATTATATGTTAGTACAATTTACTTGTTGCCTCGTTAAAAACCTTGCCATAAAACCCATTTGGAACAAAACCGGTCCAAAGAAAAAAGAATGCAACACGTGCTTTCAGACCCAACATTTCGTATTGTCCCTTATTTGCTACCTGCAAGCGTTAGTTTAAAATATAAATAAGATAAAGAAAAGGGTCGTACCTTAGCAGTAATATCGTTTCAGGTGAGCTATTTTCTAGTCATTCACCGTTCATCTTCCCGAGCTTGTAAGATCCCTCTCCGGTGATTTCGATGATAAGGTCCTTCCCAGTTCGGTCCCAGCTTTCCCAAATTCGGATTCCGTGTGTTCGATGTGACCTTTCTTAGTACCATGTCCCCAACGTCAAAGTATCGAAGGTTGGTCCTTTTTGTTGTAATACCTCTTGATTCGTTGCTTTTGGGCAGCCAACCGAACAAGGGTGGTTTCGCGCCTTTCATCTAATAGCTCCAGGTTCGTATTCATGGCCTCGGTGCGTTTTAAGGCCCGATGAACCTATCGATGCTTTTTTTGGTCATGAGTCCCCGGTTGCTCTAGCCTCGGTCCTCCCCCCTTTCATTTCTTATTGAGTTCCACCCAGACCCACTGCTCCTTCTATCTCTATTATATAGCTGATACCGATCCCTATTTGGTCTTGGTTTGCAATCGATATCTCTTTTGACTCTATCGACGGTCCTTTTAGGATAGATAAATCCCGAAGGGCCCCCGAGGTGATCATCTTCGACTCTGATTTTCTATTAAGTTCTGCTTTAGTTGCTGTGAAGCTACAAAGCTCTGAATACTAAGTCCCTGAGTGAAGGCTTGAATAGACCAATCATCAGCGATCGGTGGCAGATCCATCTTTTCCGTTTGAAATCGGTACACAAACTCTCTGAGCATCTCATTATCCTTTTGTTTGACTTTGAAAAGGTCTGATTTCTTGGTCTCGACCTTGATGGCACCTGCGTGTACCTTTTCGAAAGAATCTGCAAGCATAGCAAATGCGTCAATAGAATTAGGAGGTAAATTGTGATACTATATCATAGCTCCCTTTGACAGGGTCTCCCCAAATTTTTTTAACAGAACAGACTCGATCTCATCGTTATCTAGGTCGTTCCCCTTGATAGCATGTATACGAGGTTACATGTTCGTTTGGATCGGTCGTTCCATTATACTTGGTATTTCGGGCATACAGAAAAAAAACATTTTGGATCGGCTTCGGAGCCGCGCTTGGCGGGAAAGGTCTTTGCACGAACTTACTGGAATTCGGGCCCTCCAATACCGGATGTGCTCTTGGGATTTGGTCTATCATGGAACTGTAGTTTTCCACCTTTTTGTTGTTGGCCTCGATCGTTTTCTTCCCTGATTCTAACCGTTTTGTCAGCTCCTCGGGCTTCTTTATAATCTCGAGGTTAGTCCTCGATTCATGTTCATTTGACCTTTCTACGACCGATTTGTCCCTACGGGCAATTTCTCGGGATGGGTCGGGCTCATCCCTGTTCGGTGCACGGCTTTGGTTTTGTAATAGAGCTATCACCGCCTGTTGAGCCTGCAACATTTCGAAGATCACTCGTAGGCTGATCCCGTCGTCTTCAACATTTTTGGTTTTTCGAGTTGCCAATCGGACTTCCTTGTAAATGCTTTTCCAGGGTTGGTAGGCAGGTTCGTATCGACAGCCACATGCGAAATAGCGTCAATCTTATCTGCGATCGGAATTTTGTTACCGGACGCTACGTTATTATTTTTACCTTGGTGACCGGATTCGAAGTCGACATGCAATGGTTCCGATTGAAAGTTTGACATATTTGAATTATAGCCTGGAATCAAAGACACTTCAAAGAGCAAGTGTGAAGCTGTGTGTGTTATGGATATTTGTATCAAATAACCCCTATTATCCTCAGCCCCACAGTGGGCGCCAAACTGTTTACCCTAAAAATCGGATAACAATTGAATTTACACGTGGTCTTAAGGATACATGATCTAATTTGATACAAAAGATGAATAATCAAATCGAAATTAAAATTAAGTAATAAGTGAAGGAATGCAAACCACCTAAGCTAAAAAATGATGACTACGTTGGTTGATCCTTCTTGGGCAGGGATCGCTTAATTGAAATTTGAACAACATAATGAGAAAATGATTCAAGAGACCAATCTATTGCTGTATTTTTTGATGAGATTCCAAGTGTCCTTACAAATAATTAGACCCCTCATTATATAGTAGAGGAATCCTACTTTAGGTACATCTCTATATAAGGTAAAAAATCTCCTGATTTGATAATTAGACGGTTCCATTGATTTATGCCGAGATTTCTGCTGCGATAGTCGTCCCACTACGGATATTCTGGATTTCCTTATTTAAGTTCGAGGGTCCCCCTCTAGCATGTTCGGGGTCAGCATCAATTCCAAATAACGGGCTCGGTGTTCTCCCCTCGAGCATGTTCGGGGTCAGCATCTGTCCAGAATAACGGGCTCAGTGTTCTCCCCCTTGAGCATGTTTGGAGCCAGCATCGGTTTCGAATAACGGGCTCGGTGTTCTTCGAGGACGGACATTCTGACCTCGTATTCTACCTTAATGAAACTCGGGGTCTATCTTCAACACTTCACGTTCCGAGCCTGATCTATCGTACAACCGTCGAGCCCGATCTTGTCCATATACAGTTGAGCCCGATTTCGACTGTATACATCATCCATGGTGGCTAATGACCTTCACGACGACGAGAAACAGGCAATCTGTGGAGATAGACGTGAGGGATGGAAAAGATAATATGTGAAATCACTATTTCAAAGATGGAAAAGTTTGATTTTGATGGGAAAAAGTAAGGAGGGAATTTAACAAAATTGGAGGTAAGATGAAATAATGAAAGTGGCTTCATAATGTGTTGCATAGCTTTTACTGGCAATTCGTCTCAATTGCCGGAGAAAATAACTTATTCCTGGAAAATACTCATTTACCAATAAATACCTAAGTTTAAGAAATAGATTAGCGGCAATTAACTAATTGTCAATAAAAATAATTTCCGCTAAAAGCTTATTTTCTAGTAGTGCTAGGGTTATACAATCTTACGACACAAAGATTGTTTCAAAGAAATATTTACATCGAGCCACGCCAAGAAGGAAAGTTGCCCTACATACCTTGTTGATGAAGCTAATTACATTTCACGGATCCTCGCACGTCGTATGAGCGATTATCTACATCATATCAATGATTGGAATCAAAATAGAATCAATAACTATAGGTAGCCTTCACTTAGACAATTTGTCAAACACCTTGAGTACATAGAACTCTCAAATTCCTTAACAATGGTATCTGAACATTAAGACCATATCTTTAACCCTACTTATCTTTATTATCATTTTACGTTACGGCCCTACATTCCCTTTGTAAGATGTCGTGATGGCACCTAGTCTCTAAGAATAGATAAGACTAAATTACGTGCAAAATTTAACTAAGAAGGATAAAAATTTTCAAACAACTCAACAACTATCATATAAAGATCTCTATATCTCAACAGAACACAACTCCCCAAAATTCGGTGATAACAAGCCACAAACTCTACAAGAAAGTACTGAACATCCCTATACAACAATGTCTATAAAATGGAAAGAAAATGGAATAGACTAGATAGAGGGTGACTCCGAGGCCTGCGGACACCGGCAGGTATTCCTTGAAGTCTCCAAATCTGAACTCAACTCACTAGTGCCTGGGTTGGTAAGAGCTACCTGGATCTGCACATAAAGATGTGTAGAAGCATAGCATGAATACACAACAACGGTACCCAGTAAGTGCCAATCCCAACCTCGGTAGAGTAGCGACGAGGTCAGGTTAAGGCCTTCCAGGAATAAATAAGAAACCGAATAGGTATTTAACAGAATAATAATATTAAACAATGGAAATGAAACAATAAAGAAATATACCAAGAATAGCTACACTGAACTAAGACAAATAATGCATCACGGAGAAAACAAGGAATGATATGCCAAGTAAACAAAGCAACCAAAACACAAGTGAAGTAATAGAAAAATATCAACAAGAATCACTACCGAGGTTCCGCCTCGTAGTCTCAATTCACAAAATACTTGTATTTAGTTTTGAAATCATTTTTCCCGAAATAGCTTCACCCGTTTTAGCCCACCTTATCATACCGCATGGCTTCAAGTAATTTCCCTACTAGAAACATGCGTATCAAGCCCACCTTATCTCACCGCATACGTTTAAATCCCAATCCTCGTACCACCGCAAGCGTATCAATATCATAACGTATCACAAATCACACCTCTATGTCCAATATCACAACTTGCCAAAGAAGTAAGTAATAATGGTGTTTCCATAATAAATAGCCCACGGCTCACAAGAGTCTCAACAATAACTACAAGTAAGTGAATAACTCAACAAGAATAGTGTTTCACAACTTTACAACTGCGCTTCAATGTGAATCACGATCTTTATAACTCAATACCAATTTCAATATAAGATATCCCAAGAAATAACAATTTTATGTAAGGAACTCAACGGTTAAATAATGAATAAGGAATAAAGAAACAATAATTTCAACTACGCATGTAAAGGCAGTTGACAAGTATGAGGTAAGAGAAGTAAAACATGTGAAGATAGACTAATGATGATGAATATAACAAATTATAGTAACTCAATTAAAGGCAGGAAAGGAATCTACATAGCTAGAACCGGTCAATTACCACATTTAGCCCGTGTATACACTTGTTACCTTGCACACACGGCTTCCACATATCACAATTAACACAAAACAAAACCAATCCTAAGGGGTAATTCCCTCACACAAAGTTAGGCAAGACACTTACCTCAAAACACACTAACTCAATCCATTAGTAAGCCTTTCACTCGATTATCCAACTCTGGCCGTCTCGAAACTAGCCAAAACTACTTCATACCATAAATATCAACTATAGGAAGCTATTCCGAACAAGAACGTTGCAATATTTAAAGAGAAACAAAACGTCAACTCAAAAGGTCAACCCCGGCCCGGCTTTCGGAACCCGACCAAAATTACAAAATCCGGACACCCATTTGATTATGAGTCCATCCATACAAGAATTACTCAAATCTGACCTCAAACCGCCTTTCAAATCACCAAAATTTAGTCTAAGCAGTTTTCACAAATTTTTCCCAAATTTCCAACTCAAATCACTAATTAAATGATGAAAATAACTATGGATTCATGTAAAATAGTCAAATCCAGGTTAGAAACACTTACCCCAATAATTTGGTTGAAAATCCCTCGAAACATTGCCACAAACTGATCTCTCTAGGTCCAAAAGATGAAAATGAAATCAAACCCTCGAAGGTCCCTATTTCTGCCCATCGATTTCGCATCTGCGGGCATAGGGTCGCATCTACGACGCTGCACCTGAGGAAAATCCATTGCAGGTGCAGTTTCAACTAAGGTCCAACACACTCCGTTTCTGCAGACAAAACGTGCATCTGCACTTCCACTCCTGCGAACATAGGAGCGCTTGTATGCACGCGCGCCTGCGGACAATGTCCACTTCTGCTATAAATGACCAAGTTGGCCCAGTCCCCATCTGTGACCAGCTCCTCCACACCCGCGGACTCACAAATGCGGAAATCGCCTTACACCTGTGATCCCAGCCAAGCTCACTCAAGGCCGCTTCTGAAATCAAACTCACGCACCTGTGTGTCCCCACCTACGGCCAAACCCTCAGCAGATGCGATGACACCAGAACAGCAACAGGTTCAACAATCCATCAAGTCCAAAATTGTTCCGGATTCAGTCCGAATCACACCCGGGGTCCCCGGGACCCCGTCCGAATACACTAAGTTCCAAAACACATAACGGACCTACTCGAGGACAAAAATCACATCAAACAATATTGATTCAACGAATCGCAACCCAATTCAAGCCTATTGAAACTACGAACATTCAACGTCCAAAACTAACACATAATAATACCAAAACAACTCTGATTGATCTCAAGTTTTCACACAAGTCATAAATGACATGATGGACCTACTCCATCTTCCGGAATTGGAATTCGACCCTGATATCAATAATGTCAACTCTCAGTCAAACTTCTCAACCTTCCAAACCTTCAACTTTCTAATTTTCGCCAGTTCAAGTCGAAACGACATACACACCTCCAAATCAATATCCAGACACGCTCCTAAGTCCAAAATCACCTTAAGGAGCTATTAGAACAGTCAAAACTCCATTCCAAAGTTGTCTACACAAAAGTCAAACTACAGTTAACCCTTTCAACTTAAGCCTCCGACTTAGGTTTATATGTCCCATTTCACTCCAAAACTCACCCGAAACAAAAATCAAATACCCCATCAAGTCACATAATCAAAACACAACATAGAGGAGGCAATAAAGCAGGGGAACGAGGCTAAAATACTCAGAACGACCGGCTTGGTCGTTATGTCCTCTCCCTCTTTAAAGAAACGTCTGTCCTCGAACGAGTATAGAGACACACCTGAAGCGGTGAAAAGATGAGGATAACATCTACGCATATCATGCTCGGTCTCCCAAGTCTCGTCCTCAACTCGTTGGCCCCTCACTGAACCTTCACTGTAGCAATGCTCTTCGACCTCAACTTTTGGGCCTGCTGTCCAAAATGGCCACCAGCTCCTCAACATAAGACAAACCCTTGTCCAATTAGACTGAGATGAAGTCTAAACATGGGACGGATCACCGTGATACTTTTGGATCATAGAAACATGGAGTACTGGATGAACTGCATCTAGACTAGGTGGCAATTCAAGCGTGTTGGCCACCTCACCTATCCTCTCAATAATCTCAAAAGATCCGATATACCTAAGACTCAGCTTGCCCTTCTTTCCGAACCTTAGAACACCCTTCATGTGCAAAACCTAGAGCAAGAACTGCTCTCTAACTATGAATACAGCATCACGAACCTTCCGATCCGCATAACTCTTTTGTCTTGATTAGGCTGTACGAAGTTGATCTTGAATCAATTTAATTATTTCCAAAGCATCCTGAACCAAGTCAATAACCAATAGCCTAGCCTCACCCGGCTCAAACCAACCCACTGGAGATTGACACCGCCTCCCATACAAGGCCTCATACAGAGCCATCTGAATGCTCGATTGGTAGCTGTTATTATACAAAAACACTGCAAGCGGCAAGAACTGATCCCAAGAACCCCCGAACTCCATAACACATGCACGAAGCATATCCTCCAATGTCTGAATAGTGCACTCGGACTGTCCGTCCGTCTGAGGGTGGATGTTATACTCAACTCAACCCATGTGCCAACTCATGCTATACGACCTTCCAGAATCGCGATGTAAACTGTGTACCCTGGTCAGAGATGATGGCTACCAGCACGCCATGAAGTCGGACAATCTCGCGAATATAGACCTGAGCCAGCTACTCTGAAGAATAAGAAGTCACCACGGACTGAAATGAGCCAACTTGGTCAACTATCCACAATCACCCATACTGCATCAAACTTCTTCTGAGTCAATGGGAGCCCAACAACAAAATCCATGGTAACTCGCTCCAATTTCCACAAGGGAATCTCAAGCCTCTAGAGCAACCCACCTAGCTACTGATGCTCATACTTCACCTGTAGACAATTTAGACACCGAGCTACATACTCCACTATGCCTTTCTTCATTCTTCTCCACCAATAGTGATGCCTCAAGGCCTGATAGATCTTAGCGGCACCCAGATGAATGGAGTACCACAACCTGTGGGTCTCCTGAAGAATATACTCATGCAAACCATCTACACTGAGCACACATAGCTGGTCCTACATCTGTAGCACACCTTCATCCCCAACAGTAAGATCCTTGGCATCGTTGTGCTGAACCGTATCCTTGAGGACAAGCAAATAGGGGTCGTCATGCTAACACTCTCTGATACGATCATATAGAGAATATCGAGAAACCACGCAGGCGAAAACTCGACTCAGCTCCGACACATCCAGTCTAACAAACTAGTTGGCCAAGGCCTGAACATCTAATGCTAATGGCTTCTCTACTGCCGGTAGATATGCTAAACTGCCCATGCTCTCCGCCTTACGACTCAAGGCATCGACCACCATATTGGCCTTCTCGGTAGGATGCAGAATGGTGAAATCATCATCCTGAAGCAACTCTAACCATCTCCGCTGCCACAAGTTAAGATCCTTCTGTTTGAGCAGATGTTGTAGACTTCGGTGGTCGATATAGACCTCACAAGGGGCACCGTACAAATAGTGCCGCCAAATCTTCAAGGCATGAACAATAGCTGCTAACTCCAGATCATGGACAAGATAATTCTTCTCATGCACCTTCAGTTGTCCAGACACGTAGGCAATCATCCTACTGTCTTGCATCAACACCGCACCGAGGCCAACACATGACGTATCACAGTACACAGTGTAAGATCCTGAACCCGTAGGCAACACAAACATTTGGATGAAGTCAAAGCATCTTGAGCTTTTGAAAGCTCTTCTCACACCCCTCGGTCCATCTGAACAGAGCACCCTTCTGGGTCAATCTAGTCATAGGAGCAACAATAGATGAGAAAACCTCTACGAAACGATGGTAATACCTTCCAAACTAAGAAAACTCTGGATCTCAGTGGCAAAAGATAGTCTAGGCCAACTCTGCACTGCTTCAATCTTCTTCAGATCTACCTTGATCCCTTCACTCGACACTATATGACCCAAAAACGCCATCGAATCAAGCCAGAATTCACACTTTGAAAATTTTGCATACAACTTATTTTCCCTCAAGATATGGAGCATGATCCTCGGGTGCTACTCATGATCCTCCCAGCTCCAGGAGTATATCAAGATGTCATCGATAAACACAATGATGAATGAGTCAAGATAGGGCTGGAGTACACTATTCATAAGTTCATGAGTGATGCTGGGGCATTGGTCGGCCGTAATGGCATCATAAGGAACTCGTAATGACCATGCCGAGTCCTGAAAGCAGTCTTTGCAATATCTGCATCCAGAATCTTCAACTGATGAAAGCCCGACCACAAATCAATATTTGAGAACATTCTGGCACCTGTAGCTGATCAAATAGGTCATCAATGCGTGGCAATGGATACCTGTTCTTCATTATAACCTTGTTCAACTGCCAAAAATCAATACACATGCGCATATAACCATCTTTCTTCTTTACAAACAAGACCGGATCACCCAAGGTGATACACAGGGCCGAATGAAGCCCTTATCAAGCAACTCTTACAACTGCTCCTTTAACTCCTTCAACTCTGATGGAGCCATATGATATGGAATAGAAATGGACTAAGTACCCGACAACAAATCAATACCAAAATCGATATCCCTGTCGGCCGGTAAGCTTGGAAGATCCATCGAAAATACATCTGGATAGTCCCTCACTACCGGAACTGAGTCAATAGTAGGAGTATCAACACTGACGTCACTCACAAAGGCTAGATATGCCTCACACCCCTTCTTAACCGTCCGTTGTGCATTAAGGAAGGACACCACCCTGTTAGGAAGATAATCCAAAGTACCCCTCTACTCTAACCGCAAAAAACCTAGTATAGCCAACATCACTGTCTTGGCGTGACAATCAAGAATAGCATGATAGGGCGACAACCAGTCCATGCCCAAAATAACATCAAAACCTACCATACTAAGAAACAATAGATCAAATCTAGTCTCAAACCACCAAGAACGGCTAAACACGACCTGTACACACGGTCAACAATCATGGAATCTCCCACAGGCATCGACACATAGACATAAGAACTCAAAGAATCACGGGATATACCCAAGTACGGAGCAAAGTAAGGTTATACTTAGTGAAGTGCAGAACACTAAACAGTAGGAGCCCCTCCTCCAAATGATGAATGGAAAATACAAAAGAAAAAACACTTCAAAGGCACTTCCCAAACCAGCAAGAAGCAGCAACAAATTTATCTACCAAATCACAATGTAGCACAACCTGCTGCTGCATCCAATCTGTCACTCAGCAAGATCACACAGCCAAGTACTAGCTCTACTCCTTATCAGGTTACCTCAGAAACAATGGCCCAAGCCAATACTGCTGGGGCACAAAAACTTGCATCACACCCCCACATCCCCCCTGTCAATTCTGTTGTCTGTGAAGTTATTGGAGGAATGGAGTCATGTCAGGAGAAACTTAGATCAATACAGGATGGGGCACCTATGGGGGCTGGGATTCCTCATGTTTTGCATGAGTGTGCAAATACACAATTGACTGACCATAAGATGGACCAACCTCCCATCTCTGTACATATCCCATTTGATAACACAGATACACATTTCAGCTATTACAAGGAAAGAAGATGTTTATGAGTTAAGCAGCTCGGGTGAAGATCCACCAGAACAAAACAATGAGGCTACAAGGAGACTCATGAAAAGAAAAGCTCCTGCAATAGCAGATTTCAGCATACAATCCCCAAAATCAAAAAACAAACCAAGCCAGAAGAAAAGAAAAGCCATGAGAAAACAAACCATAGGGATCATCATTAATGAACCAATTGATAGTCCCCCGGATCTCACATTTTCACCCCAAGGTCCAAGTGCACAACTACAAAGGAACCTTGAGATTGGCTCTGCTAGAAAGTCATTAACATACAAAGAAACTGTGATTGATCCTTCCTTACCACAACAGTTACTGGATGCTCAACCCCCTGAAGATAAAGAATGAACTATCTCTCTACAATCAAAAGCCAATACCTCTGTCCCATTGGAGGAATGCCCTATGAATGAGCACCCCCCAGAACTTGATGAATACATACCTATCCTCTCAGAAGATGAGATGAGCGGCATGATTGAGGAAGAAGGTGACCTTGATGAAGCATCAGGGGATGAACAACATGTGACCTTCTAGTGGATGCCATCAATGAAGAGTATCAACAGCATGATGTGAATAACAACCATGGTCTATCTCCTAGAGCCTTTAATCCATCACCAAGGCTTACAAGAAGCAAAGCTGCAAGAAGTAACACTGCCCCACCAAAAAGCAAACCACCCTCCCAGTTTTAATGATTAGCACACTCACTTGGACTATTAGAGGTATCAGAACCTCTGGAGCCATTGAGAGACTCAAAACATTAAAACACATCCACAAACTCTCCTTCATAGCTATACTGAAACCTTTCCTAGATACCTCTCACATCAACCACTACAAAAACCAATTATCCATGCAGCATGCTTCCTCAAACATCAACAATAAAATATGAATCTTCTGGGATCAGGATTTCTCAGGTGTTGTATTAGACCAGGATGAACAACAAATCACAGTAGAACTTAGACATGCTGAGGCTGCTGACACTCTACACATCACTGTTATCTATGTAAAATGTACACCTGTACAAAGGAGACCACTATGGGATACTCTCAGATCCAAAGCTTTGAACACTACTGTCCCATGGTGTGTCATTGGAGATTTCAATGTGATAGCATCATTTGAAGAAAAAACAGGTGGTATTCCTTATCAAATCAACAAAAGTCTGGACTTCTTGAGCATGATTGAAGACTGTGGACTCACTGATCTAGGCTACTATGGACCTAAATACACTTGGTCTAATGGCAGAGGTCCTTGTTCAATTGTCTGGAAAAGATTGGATATAGGCCTAGCCATTGACAATTGGCTTGCTACACATCCTGCTACCACCATTACTCATTTGGCTGCTACAGGATCAGATCATTCACCTCTTCTCATGGAAGTGAATGTCAGAACAGACAATGCCACTAGATACTTCAAATTCCTGAATTTCTGGACCGAAAATGCTTCCTTCCTACCATTGGTTCAAGAAATCTGGAATAGAAGTTACAGTGGAAATGCAATGTGGATTTTTCACCAAAAAACCAAAGCACTTTGCACTGCTCTTTCCAAATGGTCAAGGCAAGAATATGGTGACATCTTCCAAAAAGCAAAGGAATTTGAAGAAAAACTCAGAAAAGCAGAGGAAACATGGGCACAATCTAATCAAGAGACAGATAGAATCACAGCCCATAAACTCAAGGCTCAATATGTTAAACACTTGAAGATTGAAGAAGCTGTGCTTAAACAGAAAACTCAGTTGCAATGGTCCAAAGAAGGAGATGCTAATTCCAAATACTTCCACAGCTTGATCAGAGGCAAGAGAATGAAGCTGTATATCCATAAAATTAAAAATGAGGATGATGATTGGATATATGAAGATGAAGCAATTGGTGAAGTAGCTTGTGATCATTTCCACAACTTATTCACTGATTCTGGGGGAACAATTAGAGAATACCTTTTATCCTGCATACCAACATTGATTACAAACTCAGACAATGCCAATCTCAACAAAGAACCTACCATAGAAGAACTCAAAAACATTATTTTTTCAATGAATCCCACCAGTGTTGCTGGTCCTGATGGCCTTACTGGAAAATTCTTCGAACACTGTTGGGAAATAATTCAATATGATCTTCTCAATGTGATAAATGCCTTTTTCTATGGTCAATCACTGCCCAGATATATGACACAGGCATGTTTGGTGATACTTCCTAAGGTGGAATTCCCTAATACTCTAGCTGAATTCTGACCAATCAGTTTGAGTAACTTCATCAGCAAGATCATATCCAAGCTCATAGGCTCCAGACTGGCAACCATACTTCCTACAATCATATCTCCTAACCAAACTAGCTTTGTAAAAGGCAGAAGTACTGTTGAGAACATTATGCTTGCACAGAAGATTGTCCAAGTAATCGAAAAACCAAATGTAGGTGCAAATGTACTGATCAAGTAGGATACGGCAAAAGTATATGGCAGGGTTTCATGGTCTTTCACCTGCATCATGATGAGAAGGATGGGCTTCAATGAATAGATCATTGACATGGTATGGAGAACACTATCCAACAATTGGTACTCTGTAGTTGTTAATGGCACAAGATATGGTTTTTTCCATTCAACAAGAGGCCTTAAACAAGATGATCCACTATCTCCCTCATTATTCATATTAGGGGCTGAACTGCTCTCAAGAATGCTGAATAATCTCACACATGACCAGTTCTTCAATGGTTTCTATATGGAAAAAAGGGGACCTCAGATAACACACTTGAGCTTTGCTGATGATGTGATCATTTTCACATCTGGATGTAGGAAATCACTACAAAAAGTTAATTTTTGTGCAGATCCAGGTGCCTCGGTTGTTGTTGATTATTAGATGGTCGGTCAAGCTGTGGAGACTCACGGTAAACCTGCCGCCACGTTCGCAGGCCTCAGAGTCACCTTCTAATTTTGTTTTTATACTGTTTGATTTCCATTCTTACCAGTTGTACTTAAGGATTCTCTTAGAGAACTCAGTAGAGCTTATGACTTGTACTAGCGGTTTTGGGAATTGTAATGTTGTATAAGAATTTTATCTCATATTCTTCGTTTGATGGTTGATTTTTTCAATTAATGCAGTAAGCGTTAGGATTACCTAGTCTTAGAGAATAGGTGTCGTCACGACATCCTATGCAGGGAACTGGGGTCGTGACACTAAGTAGAGTCTAGAACACCAAATAGTAGGTCCCAAAGCCTCCTGGACCATAGGCATGGGACGGGTAGTGCACGCATAGGACACGACCTAGAATTGAATTAGAACGCCTTTAAGTAAACAACCTTAATATAGTAATCAGGTAGCAGGAGATGATAGTCTATACCCGCTGAATAATATGAGCAACCCCTACCTTAAGGTAGTTGCAAATTATTATTTATGTTGCACGGGGTGATACTTTAGGCCAAAAAACTTAGGACCCCCCCCCCTCCTTTATATGTTTATTGTTCACCTTTAGCTATCGAATATAGACCAATTAGGTTGTACCTTATAACCTCCAAAGACTTGTATTGATTATCTATATAGTTTAATTGTTGCCCAGTTTCCTTTACACTTGTTCACAATAGAACCTTTAAATTCCTAATCTTCCCTCACTCATATGATCATTTAGGACAATTGTAATCCGATAATCTCACATAGTGTAGACTTCGGCCGGGACCCAGAGTTGTGGACCTCGAAGAGTGCCTAACACCTTCTCTTTGAGGTAATTTGAGCCCTTACCCGATCTTTGGTGACGTTGGCTAGTAACAATTGTATTTGCAAATACGTGCCCTAGCGCACCATAAATCATTACGTGGTGACTCTTATCTTTTAATACCCATTTAAAAGATTTGTCACATGTCGAAACCTGTTTTATCAAGAAAAAGGGGCGCGACAAAAGGTATCTAATGTGATGTTATCTTACCGAATACTTCTCCATAGACGCTATTTTTTTGTATGTGTTTCCTTCTAATACGTTGGCTGCTCTTCCATAACCATAACTCTTGTTGTCGACACTGATATCTCTCTTGAAAGTGCAACATATAGTTATTTGTGTAAGAAAACATATTGTTGTAAATATAATCTAATATTTAGGATGTTTGTCGTTGTGTTTTATTTATTATAACTATAAAACATAAACATATTGAACATTATTCCATACAAATTTAAAAGGATATTCTTTAGTTTCACAAGACGAAAGTTGAATTCGGGGATAAACACATACTTATAAGCACATTGACCAGTATAAATTCTGCATATATGACGTTATTGTCAAAACTTCTAATACCATATGCGTATTATTATATAAGGTATTCAACGAATCTAAGTTTATAGTAGCATGACAGGCATACTTTTCTTCAAAATCAACCTATATGCCATGGAAGATCAATTTAAACTTAGTCTATTATATATATGGTGACACTAACATACGTAAGAAATAATGAACTTGACAACAAACATGTATGGTAGAAGATCATTTGGTATTAAAGTATTTAAGTATTCTTCTTGGTAGTAATTGTTGGTATCATCTTCTGTAGAGTCAAAACTAAAAAATATTTTTTTTGCCATATAACTTAGCAATCAACATTTTTTTTAGTTGATCAACATATTCATTTCTGCTAGCTAAGATAGCTCTTTAAGTTCTATCATATAATTTGCACAAATTGCGCTTTGATCTAATGATGAAAATATTCTTCTTATTAAATGTATTACTATTACCATTGTGGTTGATAACCAAGTGTTCGAGAAGAGCCAAATTGTCACGACCCAAAATCAGCCATAGGTCGTGATGACGCCCAACGTCGTTGTTAGGCCCACGGTGAACTATTTGCTTAATTATTCATTTTGTTATTCTTAATATCATAAGTCTTATTAAGTAAAGGATTCGATGCATTTAAATATCATGAATACTTAAAATATAAGTAAGATATAAAATAAAATATGACAATATTAAGCTGAACCATAACAATCACTAGAGTATCTCAAAACCAGGTGTCACAAGTGCATGAGCATTTACTAAGGAGTACAATAATAATACAACATCTCTCTGGAATGTAAATAAGACAGGATAAAGTAAATAGTACGTTGAAGATTATGTGGGCTATGATACGTAGCCTGGAAGTGCAGCTCACCATAAAGTCTCCTCAGCAGTTGTGCATACGCGCCAAGATGACCACTAAATAAGCTTGTCAGATCTTGCACATTTAGTGCAGAAGTGCAGCATGAGTACATAAATCAACGCGTGCCCAATAAGTATCTAGCCTAACCCCGGAGAAGTAGTGACGAGGGGTCCGCATCGCACTTACTAGAGGTCTGATAAAGCAATATGATAAATCATAAGCAGATATGAGCACAATAGTAATAATGGGGTAAAAATGTAAGTTACATAATCTTCCAAAACTTTTTTTTAAATATATAAATTTCTCAGTCTCGTATTCTATATCAACAGCTCAAATGTATCAAGTGCCAATATCAAATGGATAAAGGATACCATATAAAATGCCAGGCATCAGTGGAAGGATAATCTCGTGAATATTCAGACTGCTAGCGATATAACGTATGATTATGCCGAGGTCGTATGGTCCGATCCAGAATAATGTGTACACTGCCGAGGGTCGACCGGCATGAACCATAGATGCATCTATTATACTGGCCAGGGGTACGGCCCTCTCCACAAGAAAGGAAGAAACTTATCTAATTATGACTCATGTGGTTACAACACAGATATAGGTACATAATAGTGAATATACCTCTTTACATTTATCAAATATCTTGGCAACAATTCAAGGTGATAAAGCTCAGCCTTTTATATATATATATATATATATATATATATATATATATATATATATATATATAT
>MCJB01012218.1:24582-49741 GCA_002018475.1 Nicotiana obtusifolia
GGTGCATACTAGTAAATTTACACCCTTTACGTTTATCAAATATCTTGTCAACAACTCAAGGTGATAAAGCTCGACCTAATATATATATATATATATATATATATATATATATATATATATATATGTTTCTAAATCAATTTCAATTATAATTTTAATTAATTAAACTAGCAAAATGAGTCCAAACAATTAAAATATTACATGATAAAGTCCTAAGTCTACCCGGACATAAACATGATTTAGTAACGCACGGACTCTCCTCACCTCATGCGTACGTAGCTCCCACAACCAGTCACACTTAGCAATTACATCACCTAGGGGGTAGTATCGCCTTCACAAGGTTAGACAAGAGACTTACCTTGCTCTGAAGTTCCATAACTGGCTCCAATGCCTCTCTAACACCTTGACTCAAAGCCAACGATCCGAAAATAGTCAAATAACGTGCAAATCAATCACAATATACTCCAATGCGCATAATCTAACAAATTATAATAATTTTCCAACTCTACTCGAAAAGTTAACAACGTCAACCCTCGGGCCCCACTTGCCCGTATTCCAAATTCTTGAAGAAAAACATTACCCATAAAGCCACGAACTCAAATATATAATTTATCTTAAATTCCATGTCTAATTTCGCGGTCAAAATCAAAAAAATACTAAATTCTAGGTTTTCCTTTCAAATCCTACAATTTCCACAAATTTCATGTTTAAATCCATATATAAATCGTGTATTTAACTCACAGTGTGTAGAAATCTCTTACTTCAAGATTGATGATGAAAATGGAACATCCAAATCGCCCAAGCAAGAGAGGAATGAGTGAAATGAGCAAAAATCCCGATGGAGTAACATATATTCTGCCCAGGCGTTGCCTTTCGCGATCGCGAAAAAAAACCACACTCTGCCGCCAAAAATGCTTTATGTGATCGTGTCTTAAGACTCACGGTTGTGAAGCACGACCAGTCCACCAATCGCGAATGCGGCACAAAATTTGCGTTCGTGAAGACCAATTCCATCAGTCCCCGCTTCAACTCTAAGCGAACGGGTAACTCCACTCGTGAAGGCGATTGTCCATCCCAAAGAAACTACATGATCCTGTATCTTCGCCCGCGAACGCGAAGAATAGTTCACATCTGCTCCCACTTACCTTTTGCAATCGAGTCTGCCTCTTCGCGATCGCAAAGCAGGTCAAGGACACCAGAAACCAGCAGTTGCAAATCACCCAAACTTGGTCCAAACCCACCCCAAAACATACCGACGCACCTGGGACCCCGTCCAATCACACCAAACAGTCCCAAAAAATAACTCGAACCTGCTCGAGGCCTCAAATCACACCAAACAACATCAAAACTTTGATCGAAACCTTTTTTTAAACTTTTCAAACATTCAAACTTCGGCGAATGCGTCCGATTCATACATAAAATTTCCAGAATGATGCCAAACTTTATGCATAAGTCACAAATCATGATACGAACCTATTCCAAGGATCGAAACCCCAAATAGACATCAATGACACCAATGTACCAATGTCCACTTCAAATCAAACTTAAAAAATTCTTCAACTTTCAAAATGCCAACTTTTCATAATAGCGTTGAAATGCTCCCGGACCACCCGATACTCAACCCGAACACACGCCCTAGTACGAGACATCATATAAACCTATTGAAACCTTCAAATCCTGATTTCGAAGTCGTTTACTAAAAAGTCAAACCTTAGTCACCTCTTCCAACTTAAAGCTTCCGAATTTAGAATTTTCTTTCCGAAACAACTCCGAACTTTCCGAAATTCAATTCCAATCATACGTACAAGTCATAAAACATTAAGTGAAGCTACTCAAGGACTCAAACAGCCAAACAACGTGCTATAGTTTAAAACGACTAGTCCGGTCGTTACACAAATCATCTTTTATTGTATGCTCTTCTTCATTTCCTATACTAGGCAAGAAGTCACTAAATATTGGATCTGTTCTTACTTTTATATTTCATGTCATTTGAATATTTTTCATTTGAGGCCACAAGTACAATTTTGGTAAGCTAGCTTTTACAGATTCTACTTTCGTCAATTTTGGAACTACTGATCGTACTTGATAGCAATCACCTCCCAAGCTATTATTTTCCACCAAACGGTTCATTGATATCCCATATATCTCTAAAACACTGGGCGATTGTTTCGATTGTTTGACACTTAGCCAAAAGCGCTTCATCCCATATGATCACTTTCCCTTTCCTGATAAATTTAGCACTATTGCTCTGCTCTGATGTATTTGTGATAGTTATTTCAGTAATTTGAAGAGGTATATCAAATCTAAAGTGAGTTGTATGACCTCATAATAAAATCGTTGCTAGTACACCACTTGTTCTTATTGCTATAACAATATCGTGCCTCTTGATCTGAAATTTGCAAGTAATTGTCACGACCCCAATTTTACCCTATAAAATGTCGTGATGGCACCTAGTCTCTAAGACTAGGAAAGCCTAACATTCATGCAGAAATAACTGAAATAATAATTAAAATCTCAAAATTCAACAACTAATATAAAGAAAATCTTCACAACTCCGTATATATATAATATCCCAAAACTCCGCGAAATACAAGTCACAAGCTCTATGGAGTGATACTGAATATCTCTATACATCAATCTTAAAAAAGGATAAGGAAATAAAATAATCTAGGTAAAGGGGGACTCTGAGGCCTGCAGACGCCGGCAGGTATACCTTGAAGTCTCTGAAAGTGAGCTCTTGCTAGTGCCTGGACTGAGAGGAGGTACCTGGATCAGCACAAAAATATGTGCAGAAGCGTAGCATGAGTACACCACAATGGTTTCCAGTAAGTGTCGAGCCTAACCTCGGTAGAGTAGTGACGAGGTCAGGTCAAGCTCCTACTGGAATAAATAAGAAACTGAAAAAGTGTAATACAATGAAACAATGATAGCAATAGAAATGAGACAATTAATAAAGTACACCGAGAATAGCTACAATGAACTAAGGCAAATAATACTTCACAGAAGAAAGCAAGGGATACTATAACACGGAACAAAATAATAGAAACACAAATGAAGAACTAGAAAGTATCAACAAGAGTCACAACCGAGGTACCGCCTCATAGTCTCAAATCACAAACCAATTCACAATCTTTCCTTCTATCACCGCGGGAGCCTGGCATTTAATTTTTAAAAATTATTTTCCTGAAATAACTTCCCCCGTTTTAGCCCACCTTATCACAACACACGGCTTCTAGTAGTTCCCTTACTAGTCATGCGTATCAAGCCGACCTTATCTCACCGCATGGTTTTCTACCATAAAACCTTATACTACCACATGCGTATCAATATCACAACATATCACAATTTGCATATTAAGTGCCAAATATCACAACTTGCCATATAAATCAAAAACAACGGTATTTTCACCACAAATAGCCTATGGCTCAACTACAATGTACATAAGAGTTGTAACAATAATAACCGGAAGTGAATAACTCAACAAGAATAGTACTTCAATACTTAAAACTTTGTCTCGCTGTGAATCACCGCTTTTATAACTCAATACCAATTCAACACCATGATATTCCAAGAATAACAATTTCAAGTAAGAATTCAACAGTTAAGTAATGAATATGGAATAAAGGAAACAAGAACTTCAAATAAACATGTACTGCAATTTAACAAATAAGAGCTATGACAAGTAGAGCGTGTGAAATAGACTAATGATGATGAAGATAACATGTTAAAATAACTCAATTAAGGCATGAAATGAATCAACGTAGCTACAACCGGTAAATTTCAACATTTAGCCTGTGTACACACTCGTCACCTTGCGTACACGGCTTTCATATATCACAATTATCACAAACAACACAAACCCTAAGGGGTAATTCCCCCACACAAACTTAGGCAAGACACTTACCTCAAAACATGCTAACTCAATCCACTAGTAAGTCCTTTCCGCGATTATCCAATACCGAACGGCTCAAATATAGCCAAAATAACTTTATACCATAAATACAAACCATTGGAAACTATTCCGAACAAAAAAGTTACAATCTTTAAAGAAAAATAAAAATTCAAGTAAAAAAAGTCAACCCTGGCTCGCGTTTCGGAACCGACCAAACTTACAAAATCCGAACACCATTCAATAACGAGTCCAACCATACTAAAATATTCTAATTCTGACTCCGAATCAATGTTCAAAACTCCATTATTCACTATAGAGAAATTTATATAAAACCCCCCAATTTCTGTTTTTAATTTCCATGTTTGATGCTAAATCTAGTGATGGATCAATGTGAGTCTCATAGATATATGTTATAATCACTTACCCCAAGCTTATAGATGAGGTCTAGGTTGAAACCCTTCAAACTCAAGCTCCCAAGTCTCTAAACTGCTGAAAAATAAAATAAAAGTCCAAAAATTCCAATTTATATAGTACAAGATTTGATCTCCCACAGTGCTGACAACACTTTCGCACTTTCAAGTTTTGCGGCCGCGATCCAATTTGTGTGGTCGCACTCCAGAAGTAATTGCACTACTAGTTGTCAATAATTTGACCATAACTTTTTTTGCAAACATCCAAATGATGAACGGTTTAATTTTTGGGAAACTAGACTCAAAGAGATACAACTTTCATTTGTTGATTATCTCCAAATTCTTTATAGATTAAAAGATATAAGCTTCCAAATTCAGACCAAGAAACCTTCTGATTTCTCTGTTGCGGCCCTTAGTGCGGTCTGCACTCTGGCCAGTGCCTCCAAAAACTTTTGTCGGCGGCCGCACGTGGGCTTTGCCTCAGCACTCCAACAATGTGCCCTCCGCACTTCAACTGCTCCAGAACATCACCAAAGTGCTGAAATGCCCAAACTGTCTCAAAACTTACCCGAAACACACCCGAGATCCCCGGGACCCCATCCAAACATACCAACAAGTCCTAAAACATAATACAAACTTACTCGAAGTCCCAAATCACATCAAACAATATCAAAATCATGAATCGCATCCTATTTCAAGCCTAATGAACTATTGAACTTCCAACTTCTAAAGCTAATGTCAAAGCATACCAAACCAACTCCGATTGACCTCGAATTTTGCACACAATTCATAAATGAAACAACAAACCTATTCCAACTTCTAGAATCAGAATCCGACCCTAATATTAATAAAGTCAACTCATGGTCAAACATTCCAAATCTTCCAAACCTTCAACTTTCTAACTTTCTCCTATTCATCCCGAAACGACCTACGGACCTCTAAATCAACATCCGAACACGTTCCTAAGACCAAAATCACCATACGGAGCTATTGGAACCATCAAAACTCTATTCCGGAGTCATCTACACTAAAGTCAAACTATGATAAACTATTACAACTCAAACCTCCAACTTAGGGACTATGTGTCTTATTTCACTACGAAACTCACCCGAAACCAAAACCAAATACCCGGCAAGTCACATAACTACAATATAACATAGATGAGGAAATAAATAGGGAATTTGGGCTAAAATACACAAAATCACTAGCCAGGTCGCTACATCCTCCCCCTCTTAAATAAACGTTCATCCTCTAACGAGTATTAACCCTCTAGTCACTTCACTTGGCTGTAATTATGCGTATTACAGCTGAGGATAACGGCTGATGGTAGGCTGTAATTATGCGTATTAGTTGCTTGTCGCGCTCTAATTTACTGCACTTTCATTGAGTTTGAGTTTTAATTGCTAGTGTTTTGCACTAATTATATGTTTTATACCTTGTAGGTGTGGTTCCGAGCTATGTAGATGTTATGAGATGAATTCACGCTATTTTGGAGCTTTGAAGTCTGAGTAAAAGCCCAAGGACTTAGTTGGGATCGAGTTGGGGGATCAACGGACACTAGTGCAATTCAAAGAGAGAAACGAAGAATCGATCCAAGCGTCACCCAGGTGCGCAAGCGCACACTAATTCTCGTAAGGATCAATCCACTACGAATTCTTGCATATTTTTACGGATCTTAACTTAGTTTATATTGTAAGGTTGAGACATAATTTTAAACTATAATTGAGTAAATTCAAGAGACTCACTTGAACCTTAGAAGCTAATCAACTAGAGTTAATTCCCAAACAAGCATCTTGCACCTACCCAATCAATCCTATTTCCTCCCATTGATATCTTCTTTGCTTAATCTTGTTGCAATTTTCATTAGCCAATAAGTTAAAATTCTAGTTAATTTTAGTGTTAATTCACACAAATCTAAAATGTTGATCATTTTGGATTGCAATTAAACTAGAAGCTACGAAAACACTATTTAAATCCAATCCACATGGATACGATATTTTCGATACTTTATTTGACTAGCGAGCCTAAGTTCATATGCCGGTTTTGCGCTCGTCAAATTTTGGCGCCATTGCCGGGGATTGGCAATCAATAGTATTGAAAATAGTTTGTAGTGCTAATTCAGGAATTTTTATTTTATTTTTTTTATTTATCTGTTTTTACGTTTGGTGCTCCTTGACTGTGCGCAGGCTAGAGGTTGGATTGGTGCATAACTTGATCCTCTGGGAAGGAAGTTCTACCATATGAACCAAAAATCGAGAAACAACTGCAACAGTTGAGGAAGGAAAGAAATCTCCTGGAGAATACAGAGAAGGTTGGGCAATCCTCAACTAAGTTCTGGCGGGAGATGAGGATAATGTTGATTTGGCTGCAAGAGAGGTAACCCAGCAGAGAGAAAAAGCTGCACGAGATACTGAGGAGACAGCTCTTCGAAATGCACAACTTGTCTTTGAGGAGGAGAGGACTCAAAGAATTGTTCAGAATCAACCTTTAGGTGCAGAACAATTCGAAAATATAGCTCCCGGTGCTGGGAGACAACTTGGCGATTATGCTAGACCGGTCTACGACCAAGGCTTATCAAGTGTGAGACCACCACCAGTTGCAGCTAACAAGTTTGAGCTGAAGCGAGGATTGCTCTAAACTCTTCAAAACAACTGCGTCTTCAGAGGAAAGATGAATGAAGATCCAAACAATCACCTGATGGACTTCGAGGAGATTATGAACACCTTTCAATTTAATGGTGTGTCACATGATGCAGTTTACATAAGGGCATTCCCCTTCACACTCAAAGATGATGCAAAGCATTGGCTTCGAAGCTTGCCTAATGGATCTATTAGAACATGGGATGAGATGACCAAAAAATTTCTTAACAAATATTTCTCATCAGCTAAGACGGGCAAGTTTAGAAGGGAAATTCATATCTTCTATTATAAAGAAACTGAAACTGTGTTTGAAGCTTGGGAGAGGTTCAAAGAGATAGTGCGTAAGTGTCAGCATAGTGGATTAGAACTCTGGATGCAACTCCAGGATTTTTGGGAAGGATTGACACCAACCTCACGCAAAACATTGAGCAATGCAACTGGAGGTCCGTTGATGAAAATGACTCCAGAGGAGATAGTCATAATTCTAGATGAGTTGTCTGAGGATAAAAATCAGCGACCCTCTGAAGTTGATGAAAGAAGAAGAACAACTGGTGTTCACCAAGTTGATGCTAACACATTTGTGCAGGTACAGCTTGATGCCATGGCCAAGGAAATAAGGAAGCTAACCTTAGCTTCAATACATAGTGAGCCTCATGCAGCATGTGATATATGTGGAAGAGGACACTCTACTCATAAGTGTCAAGCCTTAATTGAGGAAGTTTATGCTGTTGGGATTTATAACTTCAATGCAATGGGTCAGAAGCACCCTAATTTTTCATGGATTTCACCTTGGGGTACAGCAAATGCAAGGCAACAAAACAATCCCAGATTTCAAGGACAAGGAGCTCCTGGGTTTGTGAATAAGCCGAGGCCGCAGTTCCAGCCTCAACATGCCACTCAGCCTTGACTAGAAGATTTAATAAAGTCCTTTATTGTGAAGACAGATGAGAGGTTAGATGCTCATGGGCTAGCTATCAAAGAACTTGGCACTGGTTTGAGGAATTTGGAGAAGCAAGTGGGACAAATTACAACTGTATTGTCTGAAAGAATCCCAGGTACTCCACCAGCTGACACTGAAAGAAACCCCAAATAAATGGTAAATGTTGTGACCTTGAGAAGCGAGCAAGTGTTCAAAGATCCTATTCCGCTCCAAAAAGAGAATGTACCTGAAAAATGAAGTTGATAAGAAGAAGAAAGGCAGGAATTTGGAGCTAAGAAAAAGAAAAAGGAGGAAACTTCAAGAAGAGAAGAATCTAATGAGAGCGAGCATATGCCTACTCTACCCTTTCCCCAAAAGCTGTATAGAGAAAAGCTGGACAAGTAGTTTGAGAGATTTTTAGATATGTTGAGACAGGTAAATGTAAAGTTGCCATTCAAAGAAGTTCTCTCACAAATGCTAGCTCATGCCAAATTCCTGAAGGAGATCCTTACTAAGAAAAAGAAGATCAGCAAAACAAACTCCCACAAAAGTGTGGAGATCCAGGGAATTTCACTATACCTTGCTCGCTAGGAACTCTTAAATTTGATAAATCTTTGTGTGATTCTGGTGCCTCAATTAATTTAATGCCTTTGTCTATTTACAGGAAATTGGAGAATAAGCATGGAGAGATAAGGTCTGCTTCTTTGCAGCTGGCCGACCAAACAATTCTGATACCTGAGGGGATAGTTGAAGATGTCTTAGTTTGGGTAGATAAGTTTGTATTTCCTGTAGATTTCATAGTGGTGAAGATGGAGGAGAACAAAGAGATCCCCCTTATCTTAGGAAGACCATTCTTAGCGATGGGCAGAGTAATATTAGACATACATGATAGAAAGCTCATGCTTAGAGTGGGTGAGGAGACGGTAACTTTCGATATGAATGTGGAGATGGGGGTGAGAACGGAGAAGCTAGCTGCATGTGTAGAGTGAAAGGTGAAAAGCTCGAATGAGAAGGCTGTAATGAGTGAAAAAGACAAGTGTGGCGTATACCCCAAGAAGGCTGAGAAGAATCTAACCGCATGGATGTGTGCACTAGTTTGGGAACGAAAATTGAGCCCGTCTTCGACTTACAACCCCACTAGAGACTCAGGAAAGTTTCATCTACCTTATACTTTTTAATTGTGGGTCATGGGGACAAGCCACAACTTAAACTGTAGTGTGGGGATATTTGTATGTATGTAAATATATTAGTCTTAGTTTTTGTTTGTTAGTTTTAGTAGTTTGATAGAAGAAAAAAAATTGAAACAGCATAAAAATTTTAAAATTTTTTATTTTTCCAGACGATGGTTATCATTCGACGGGTTTCTTGAGGGATTAAAGTCGAAAAAAATGATAAAAAGATTCTATTCTGCTAGGTGGTATATTAATTTCCCCTTAGTTTTTCTTTGTGCCGCGGTTCTTTTCCAAGGGTTTTGTTTGAACCGGGTGTAGTTAGTTTTTGTTTTTCTTAGAAATAGAAACCTTGTGCTATGATTTGAATTGGAAGCAATATCTCTTGACTCTATCATGCCTTGAGAATAGTGAGTGCTTTAGTTGTGACACTTAGGCTCAGATTTTGACTCTTGTATAAGTGCCTTAATTTGTATAAGTTGAACTTTGTTTAACAGCTTTGACTAGAGTGTCTTGATGAATCCAATCCGGAGTGCGTTATGTGCCATGTGTGTGTGAGTTTTTATTGTATTATGTGCATTACATTTGATGCCTAGAACTTGCCCAGTGTGTTTGCAAAGCAAAGTAGTAGTTTAATTCAGTCTTGGAAGTGATATAGGCTTTTCTTTGTTGAGCCAGCTATATGTTTTACCCACCAAATTATTATGTATCGTAGTTAACCCCGTTGAGCCTGTAATCTTGTTTCTTTGACAACTACATTACAAGCCTTACTCATTTGTTTGAATTGACCATCTATTGGAACCTTTTACCTTTTGTGAGCACTTGAACTTGTATGAACTATGTAAAAGTTGAAGTGTGTGGTGGTTGGTTTGGCTTTTGAGTGGAACTGTTGAAATAAGAAAGAAAGGTGCACTATTTTGAAAAAAGGTAAGAGCCACTTAAATTGAGAAAAGTAAATTATAGTTGTACTATTGTGAAGAAGTTGAGAGTTAATGTATATTGATGTAATTGTGCTTAAAGAAGTTGAGAGTTAATGTATATTGATATGAAGGTGGAGTTTTGTTTGACATAAGTGTGTAACAATGAAATGTATGTATTAAAGTGCTTAGGGAGGTGTAGTCACTCTTATATCTAAATGTATCCTACCCGTCCCGCAGCTTACATTACAACCAGTTAAAGTCATACTTGATCCTTGACTGAATGAACTCAATTAGTATAGTAGTACACTACGGGCAAGCCTATAGTTCATCTTTTGTAGCATATGAATGTTATTTCTGAGAGTGAGTGAATTCTGTCTATCTTGAGTTCCTACTTGTTCTTAATTTCTATTGTGTGTGGAACTACTCTCTTTCTTGTGAGGGCACTTGATTCGTGAAAGAAAGGTAATGCTTGAACTCTATGTTGGAGTAAGTGAGTAGGTTATAAATAATGTGTGGTACTTGCGAGTCAAATCTTGAGGCTAAGATGTTAAACTATTGTGCTTATTCTATTTTAAATATTCTTGGTATTATGAGTTATGAGAGTTGTTTGCAAAGGTTATGTCATTATATAGTGTAGTTTGATTGCTCGAGGACGAGCAATGGTTTAAGTGTGGGGTGTTGATGGTAGGCTATAATTGTGTGTTTAGTTTCTTGTTGCACTCTAATTTACTGCACTTTAATTGAGTTTGAACTTTAATCGCCAGTGTTTTGCACTAATTATATGTTTTATGCCTTGCAGGAGTGATTCCGAGCTATGTAGATGTAATGGGATTCACGCTATTTTGGAGCTTTGAAATTCTAGTAAAAGCCCAAGGACTTAGTTGGGATCGCGTTCAGGGGATCAACGGACACTAGTGCATTCAAAGAGAGAAACGAAGAATCGAGCCAGGCGTCACCTAGGTGCACGAGCGCGTACTGGACGCTCACTGAGTACACTGGGTGCGCACTGGGCGCGCATTTGATGCAGCGTACCATCCAAATAGCGAGGCCTAATGCGCGAGCACATCCCCAGGTGCGCGGCCGCGCACGTCTTGTCCGGGAAGAGTCCTATTTCGTGAAGGAGAAGGTGTGTTCATTTGGGCCCGACCCTACTTGGTATATATACATGGAAAAATGGTATTTTGGAGACTTTTGACATAATTTAGACCTAAGGAGGCTAAGGAGAAGGAGGAGAAGCAAGAGCACAAGGATTTCACCATTCAATCCTCACTCAAGACAAGGGTTTGGATTGTTTATATTATCCTTTAACTTAAATTTAGTTGTGATGAATTTCTCCATATCTATGGAGTAATCCTTCTTTAGGGATTGATGGATTCGGTGTTTCAAGAATTGTTTGTAGATATTAACTCTAGTTTATGTATTGAATCATTTTGGGTATTTTAATTGTTGCATTTATATTCACCAGTTCATGTAATCGAAAGAGGCATAACTTGTGATGTTTTTGCATTATCTTGTTGGTTGGATTCATTAATTATTCTTCGTAATCGAAAGAGGCTAGTTGAATTAATTTTTAGACCTAGTTAGGAGAATAATCGGAAGAGGTTCTCCTAAGGATCAATCCACTACGAATTCCTGCATATTTTCACCTATCTGAACTTAAATTATATTGTAAGGTTGAGACTTAATCGAGAGAGGGGTTTTTACTGAACGTTTGAACTATAATTGAGTGAATTGGAGACACTCGCTTGAACCTTAGAAATGAATCAACTAGAGTTAATTCTCAAACAAGTATTTTGCACCTATCCAATCAACTCTTATTTCCTCCCATTGATATCTTCTTTGCTTAATCTTGTTGCGATTGTCATTAGCTAATAATTTAAACTGTTAGTTAATTTTAGTTCTAATTCACATTAATCTAAAATGTTGATCATCTTGGGTAGCAATTAAACCTGAAACAACGATATTTTCTGTACCTTATTTGACTAGCGAGCCTAAGTTCATACGCTGGTTTTGCGCTCGTCAGCTATGCATATCATGCTCGGTCTCCCAATTCGCCTCCTCGACTGGTTGACCCCTCCATTGAACCTTCAATGAAGCAATGCTCTTCGACCTCAACTTTCGGACTTGCCTATCCAAGATGGCCACTGGCTCTTCAACATAAGACAAATCCTTGTCCAACTGGACTGAGCTGAAATCCAATACATGAGACGGATCGTCGTGATACTTCCGGAGCATGGAAAAATGGACTACTGGATGAACCGCAACTAGACTAGGTGGTAGTGCAAGCCTATAGGCCATCTCTCCAATACTCTCAAGAATCTCAAAAGGTCCGACATACCAAAGGCTCAACTTGCCCTTCTTTCCGAACCTTATAACACTCTTCATGGGCGAAACCTGGAGCAAGACCTACTCCCCAACCATGAAAGCGACGTTGCGAACCTTTCGATCCGCATAGCTGTTCTGTCTAGATTGGGCTATGCGAAGTAGATCTTGAATCAATTTAACCTTTTTCAAAATATCCTGAACCAAATTTGTAGCTAATAGCCTAGCCTCACCCGGCTCAAACAAACCCACCAGAGAATGACACCGCCTCCCATACAAGGCCTCAAACGAAGCGATCTGAATGCTTGACTGGTAGTTATTATTTTAGGCGAACTCTGCAAGCGGCAAGAACTGATCCCAAGAACCCCCAAACTTCATGACACATGTAGGGTGCATACCCTTCAATATTTGAACAGTGCGCTCGGACTGTTAGTCCGTTTGAGCGTGAAATGTTGTACTCAACTCAACCCGTGTGCCTAACTCATGCTGTACGGCCTTCCAAAATCGTGAAGTAAACTGCGTACCCCAGTCAAAGATGATGGATACCGGCATGCCATGAAGTCTGATGATCTCGCGAATATAGACCTGAGCCAGCTGCTCTAAAGAATAAGTACTAACCACTGGAATCAAATGATCCGACATGGTCAACCTATCCACAATCACCCATACTGCATCGAACTTCCTCTGAGTCCATGGGAGCCCAACAACAAAATCCATAGTAACGGCTCCCATTTCCACTCTGGAATCTCTAGCCTCTGAAGCAATCCACCTGGCCACTGATGCAAATACTTCACCTGCTGACAACTTAGGCACTGAGCTACATACTCCACTATGTCCTTCTTTATTCTCCTCCACCAATAGTGCTGCCTCAAGTCCTAATACATCTTAGCGGCACCCGGATGAACGGAGTACCGCGAACAGTGGGCCTCTTGAAGAATCAACTCACGCAAACCATCTACATTGGGAACACATAGCCTGCCCTGCATCCGTAACACACCTTCCTCCCCAATAGTAACCTCCTTGGTATCGCCGTGTTGAACTGTGTCCTTGAGGACAAGGAAGTGGGGGTCATCATACTGACCCTCTCTGATAGGATCATATAGAGAAAACCGAGAAACCACACATGCCAAAACACGACTCGGCTCCGAAATATCCAATCTAACAAATTGGTTGGCCAAGGCCTGAACATCAAAAGCTAATGGCCTCTTTGCTGCCGGTAGGTATGCTAAATTGCCCAAGCTCTCCACCTTATGACTCAAGGCATCGACCACCATATTGGCCTTCCCCAGATGATACAGCATGGTGATGTCGTAGTCCTTAAGCACCTCTAATCATCTTCGCTGACGCAAGTTAAGATACTTCTGTTTGAACAAATGTTGTACATTCCGATGGTCGGTATAGACCTCACAAGGGATGCCGTACAAACAGTGCCGCCAAATCTTCAAGGCATGAACAATAGCTGCTAACTCAAGATCGTGGATAGGATACTTCTTCTCATGTATCTTCAGCTGTATGGATGTGTAGGCAATCATCCGACCATCTTGCATCAACACCGCACCGAGGCCAACACGTGATGCATCACAATAAACAATGTAAGACCCCGAACCCGTAGGCAATGCCAATACTAGGGTTGTAGTCAAAGCAGCCTTGAGCTTTTAAAAGCTCTCCTTGCACTCCTCGATCCATCTGAACAAAGCACCCTTTTGGGTCAATCCGGTTATAGGTGCAGCAATAGATGAGAAACCCTCTATGAATCGATGGTAATAACCTACGAAACCGAGAAAACTCTGGATCTCAATAGTTAAAGACGGTCTGGGCCAACTCTGCACTGCTTCAATCTTTTTTTTCGGATCCACCTTATTCCCTCACTCGACACCACATGACCAAAAAATGCCACTGAATCAAGCCAGAATTCACACTTTGAAAATTTTGCATACAACTTCTTTTCTCTCAAGGTCTAAAGCACAGTCTTCAGGTGCTGCTCATGACCCTCCCAGTTCCGGGAGTACATCAAGATGTCGTCAATAAACATAATGAAGAATGAGTCAATATAGGATTGGAATACACTATTCATCAAGCACATGAATGTTGCTGGGGCGTTGGTTAGCCCAAATGACATCACAAGGAACTCATAATGACTATACCGAGTCTTGTAGACGGTCTTCGGAATATCTGCCTCCCGAATCTTCAACTGATGATAGCCTGAATGCAAGCCAATCTTTCATAACATTCTTATGTCTAATGTGGGCTATGCGAAGCCGATCTTGAATCAATTTAACCTTTTTCAAAGCATCCTGAACCAAGTCTGTATCCAATAGCCTAGCCTCACCCGGCTCAAACCAACCCACCGGAGACCGATATCGCCTCCCATACAAGGCTTCATACGGAGCCATCTGAATGCTCGACTGGTAACTATTGTTGTAGGCAAACTCCGCAAGCGGCAAGAACTGATCCCAAGAACCCCAAACTCCATCACACATGCACGGAGCATATCCTTTAATATCTGAATAGTGCGCTCGGACTGTATGTCCGTCTGAGGGTGAAATAATCTACTCAACTCAACCCGTGTGCCTAACTCACGCTATACGGCCTTCAAAATTGTGATGTAAACTGCGTACCCCATTAGAGATGATGGATACTGGCACGCCATGAAGCCTGATGATCTCGCGAATATAGACCTGAGCCAACAGCGTTGAAGAATAAGTATTCACCACTGGAATAAAAGGAGCCGACATGGTAAACCTATCCACAATCACCCAACAACTGCATCGAACTTCCTTTGAGTTTGTGGGAGTCCAACAACGAAATACATGGTAACCCGCTCCCATTGTAGAATCTCTAGCCTCTGAAGCAATCCACCTAGCCACTGATGCAAATACTTCACTTGCTGACAACTTAAGCACCGAGCTACATACACCACTATGTACTTCTTCATTCTCCTCCACCAATAGTGCTGCCTCAAGTCTTGATACATCTTAGCGGCACCCAGATGAATGGAGTATCGCGAACAGTGGGCCTTCTGAAGATCAACTCACACAAAACTATCTACATTAAGCACACATAGCCTGCCCTGCATCCATAACACACCATCCTCCCTAATAATGACCTCCTTGGCATCGCTGTACTAAATCATGTACTTGAGGAAAAGAAAATAGGGGTCGTCATACTGATGCTCTTTGATACGATCATATAGAGAAGACCGAGAAATCACACATGCCAAAACTCAACTCGGCTTCGAAACATCCAATCTAACAAACTGGTTGGCCAAGGCCTGAACATCCAAAGCTAATGGTCTCTCTACTACCGGTAGGTATGCTAAACTGCCCAAGTCTCCGCCTTGCAACTCAAGGAATCGGCCACTACATTGGTCTTCCCAGGATGATATAGCATAGTGATGTCGTAGTCCTTAAGCAACTCTAAACATCTCCGCTGACGCAAGTTAAGATCCTTCTATTTGAGCAGATGTTGTAGACTCCGGTGGTCGGTATAGACCTCACAAGGGACTTCGTACAAATAGTGCCGCCAAATATTCAATGTATGAACAATAGCTGCTGGCTCAAGGTCGTGGAAAGGATAGTTCTTCTCATGTACCTTCAACTATATATACACATAGGTAATCACTTTGCATCAACACCGCACCGAGGCCAACATGTGAAAGCATCGCAATACACAATGTAAGATCCCAAACCCGTAGGCAATACCAATACTGGGGCTGTAGTCAAAGTAGCCTTGTGCTTTTGAAAAATCTCCTTGCACTCCTTGGTCCATCTGAACAGAGCAACTTTCTGGGTCAATCTGGTCGTAGGTGCAGCAATAGATGAGAAACCCTCTACGAATCGACGGTAATACCCTGCCAAACCGAGAAAACTCCGGATCTCAATAGTTGAAGATGATCTATGCCAACTCTGCACTGCTTCAATCTTCTTAGGATCCACCTTAATTCCCTCACTCGACACAACATGACCCAAAAATGCCACCGAATCAAGCCAGAATTCACACTTTGAAAATTTTACATACAACTTCTTTTCTCTCAAGGTCTGGAGCACGGTCCTTAAGTGCTGATCATGATCCTCCCGGTTACGGGAGTAAACCAAGATGTCATCAATAAACATAATGATGAATGAGTCAAGATAGTACTGGCACCCTGTAGTTGTTCAAATAGGTCATCAATTCGTGGCAATGGATACCTGTTCTTCACTGTAACCTTTTTCAACTGTCGATAATCAATACACATGCGCATAAAACCATCCTTCTTCTTTACAAACAAGACCGGAGCACCCCCAGGTGATACACTAGGACGAATGAAACCCTTATCAAATAACTTACTGCTCCTTTAACTCCTTCAACTCGGCTGGAGCCATACGATATGGCAGAATAGAAACGGGTTGAATGCCCGGGAATAAATCAATACCAAAATCAATATCCCTATCGGGCGTCATGCCCGAAAGATCCGGCAAAAATACATCTGGATAATCCCTCACTACCGGAACTGACTCATCGGTAGGAGTATTAACATTGACATCTCTCACGAAGGCTAGATATGCCTCACACCTCTTCCCAACCATCCGATGTGCCTTAAGGAAAGATACCACCCTGCTAGGAAAATAATCCAAAGTACCCCTCCACTCCAACCGCGGCCCAACCTGGTATAGCTAACATCATCGTCTTGGCGTGGCAATCGAGAATAGCATGATAGGGCGACAACTAGTCCATACCCAAGATAACATCAAATCTACCATACTGAGCAACAATAGGTCAGCTCTGGTCTCAAAACCACCAAATAAAACTAAACACGACCGATACACACTGTCAACAATAATAGAATCTCCTATAGGCATGGACACATAGACAGGAGAACTCAAAGAATCACAGGATATAACCAAACACAGAGTAAAATAAGATGATACATAGGAATAAGTGGAGCCTAGATCAAATAAGACTGATGCATCACTATGACAAACCGAAATAATACTTGTGATAACTGAGTCGGATGCGACTACCTCCGTCCTAGTAGGAAGAGTAGATCATTGGGCCTGGCCTACCCATCTAGGGCGACCTCTACCCACCCTACCTCTACCTCTAGTTAGCTGAGCAGGTGTAGTGGCAATTGGTGCGGTAACCATGGCTTGAGATGTTGGGGGCCCCTGTGGAATACGTGGGATCAGAGTAGTCTATGGAGGTGCATCCCTCCTGAGTCTAGGGTATTCCCTCACCATATAACGAGTTTCACCACACTCAAAATAAGCTCTCGGAGGACGTGGCTACTGGAATTAGCTCGGGCCTGGACGGGTGGACTGACCTCTGAAAGCACCCCGTGCAAGAGGTGCACTAGATAGTGGTGGTGCATAATGGGCAACCTGAGACCTGGGAGTGGCCGGAATATCACTGGAAGCTGGAAATGCTAAATGAATAGGACGGCTTACATATCCTCTACCATGACGGGCTGCAACTAGGCACAAGCACCACTATATGTGCCACAATCTCGAGGCCTCTTGGCCTCCCTCTCCCCTCTTTCCAATCTCCTAGCGAGCTCCACTACCTATTGGTATGGGATGTCAATCTCCAATACCCGAGCCATGCTAAATCTAATATTGTGGTTGAGCCCCTCGATAAATCAACGGACTCGCTCTCTGACTGTGGAGACTAAAGCTGGTGCATGTTGGGACAACTCGCTGAACCTGACAGCATACTCTAATACGGTCATAGCACCGTGGCACAATACATACTCTACACACCATGCATCATGAAGACTCTGGGAACAAAGTACCTCATGAACATCTTTGATAATTGAGCCCAGGTGACTGAAGCTTCCTCGGTCGGGCTACCCAACTCATACGCTCGCCACCACTGATAAGACGCTCCCTTAAGCTGGAACGTAGTGAAAGCAACCCTACTCGACTCCAAAATACCCATAGTACGGAGGATATGGTGGCACTCCTAAAAAACCCTTGGCATCCTCTGAAGCCAAATCGCTGAAAGTAGAAGGGTGGTACTCCTTATGCCTCTTGAGCCTGAGCTGCTTCCCCTCAGAAGTTATTGCCCTATCCTTGGGCTTGACTGGGACAACCGGCTGCACTGATATGACCCTTGGGACCTGGTCAACCTGGATCCGCTGCTCTGAGTACGGGCTGCGGGAGTCTGTGCTCCTCCCTTGGCCTGAGACGTGGCAGGAGCAAGTGGAATCAACCCCGCCTGAGCTAGAGTGCCAAACATGCTCAAAATCTAGGCGAGAGTCTCCTGAAGTGCAAGGGTAATAATAGGCGTCTCAAGTTTCCTGCCCTCCCACTGGAGCTACTGGGGGCTTCTCTGTAGCAGCTCGTGTAGGTGCTCCAGTTGCACCACGTGGCCTTCCTCGGCCTCTGCCCCGATTTGGCCTCTCGCGGCTCTAGCAGGGGCCGGGGGTGTCTGTTGATCAGATCTAGCTGTGCAAGTCCTCACCATCTTTGAGAGAATAGAAAGACAAAGATTTAGAATTTCGAGGTCAACGATAAGGAATCAAACAAGTGATACTTTTTCTAAAGTTCCATATCCTCCCGAAGATAAATACAGACGTCTCCATACCGATCCGCGAGACTCTACTAAACTTGCTTGTGACTCATAGCACCTATGAACCTAGAGCTCTAATACCAACTCGTCACGACCCTAATTTTCCTCCGAAGGATGTCGTGATGGCACCTAGTCTCTAAGAATAGATAAGCCTAACATTCATGCAGAAATATCTGAAATAATAATTAAAATCTCAAAACTCAATAACTAATATAAAAACAAATCTCCACAACTCAATATACATATAGTAGCCCAAAAACCGGTGAAATACAAGTCTCAAGCTCTATGGAGTGATACTGAATATCTCTATACATCAGTTTCTAATAAAGGATAAGGAAATAAGATAATCTATGTAGAAGGGGACTCCGAGGCCTGCAGACGCAGGCGGGTTTACCTTGAAGTCTCCAAAACTGATCTAGCTAGTGCCTTGACTGATAGGAGGTACCTGGATCTGCACAAAAATATGTGCAGAGGCGTAACATGAGTACACCATAATGGTACCTAGTAAGTGTCAAGCCTAACCTCGGTAGAGTAGTGACAAGGTCAGATCAAGGCTCTGTTGGAATAAATAAGAAACTGAACAAGTGTAATACATTGAAACAATGATGGCAATAGAAATGAGACAATTAAAGAAGTAAACCGAGAATAGCTGCAATGAACTAAGACAAATAATACTTCACAGAAGAAAACAAGGGATACTATGACACGGAACAAAACAACAGGAACACAAATGAAGAACTAAAAAGTATCAACAAGAGTCACTACCAAGGTACCGCCTCATACTCTCAAATCAAAAATCAATTCATAATCTTTCCTTATATAACTGCGGGAGCCTTGCATTTAGTCATTAAAAATCATTTTCCCGAAATATCTTCTCGCGTATTAGCCTACCTTATCACACCGCATGGCTTCTAGTAGTTCCTTACTAGCCACGTGTATCAAGCCCACCTTATCTCATTGCATGCATTTCAACCCTAAAATCTTATACCACCGCATGCGTATCAATATCATAACATAACACAATTCGCACCTCAATTGCCCAATATCACAACTTGCCACAGAAATCAACAACAACAATGTTTTCACCACAAATACCCCATGGATCAACCACAATGTACCCAAGAGTTTCAACATTAATAACCGGAAGTGAAGAACTCAACAAGAATAGTATTTCACTACTTAACACTTTGCCTCAATGTGAATCACGGTCTTTATAACTCAATACCAATTTCAGCAACCTGATATTCCAAGAATAACAACTTCAAGTAAGAATATGGAATAAAGGAAACAAGAACTTCAACTAAACATGTAGTGCAATATAACAAATAAGAGCTAAGACAGGTAGAGCATGTGAACTTGACTAATGATGATGAAGATAACATGTTAAAATAACTCAATTAAGGCATGAGATTCAACACTATAGTCTCGCCCACAACGAGGAAGTTTGAGATGAATGGGAGGGCTTGCTATCGTAACCTTTTCTCCCGGTGTAACATCACTGAACACACCAACAATCTCCTGCGAGAGGAAACTTCAAAACTGTGCTCAAAATGATGCTCGTAACTGGTTTTTTCCGCTGTAAAGTGGCTCCCTACCCTTTTTCTATCTACATAGCTAAAATTGGTAAATTTCCACATTTATCCCATGTACACACTTGTCACCTTGTGTACACGACTTTCACATATCATAATTATCACAAACAACACAAATCCTAAGGGATAATTCCCCCAAACAAAGTTAAGCAAGACACTTACCTCAAAACACGCCAACTCAATCCACTAGTAAGTCCTTTCTGCTATTATCCAACACTGAACGGCTTGAATCTAGCAAAAATAACTTTATACCATAAATACAAACCATAGTAAACTATTTCAAATAATAAAGTTGCAATCTTTAAGGAAAAATAAAAATTCAACTCAAAACATCAATCCCGGGTTCGCGTCTCGGAACCCGACCAAACTTTTAGAATCCGAACATCCATTCAATAACGAGTCCAACCATACTAAGATAATCCAATTTTGACTCTCAATCAATGTTAAAAACTCAATTATTCACTTTTAAAAAGTTTAGACAAAAAGCCCCCAATTTCTCTTTTTAATTCCCATGTTTGATGTTAAATATAGTGATGGATCCATGTAAATCTTTTAGATATATGTTGGAATCACTTACCCCAAGCTTATAGAAGGTCTAGGTTGAAACCCTTCAAACTCAAGCTCCTAAGTCTCTAAAGTGGTGAAAAATGAAATAAAAGTCCAAAAATCCCGTTTATATAGTACAAGATCTGATCTCCCACAATGTTGACCGCACTTTTATTTGTATGGTCTGCTCTTCTATGTTCTGTGGTCGCGATCCAAATTGTGCGGCTGCACTCCGGCAGTAACTGCACAACCAATCTTCAGTAATTTGACTATAACATTTTGTACGTTTATCCAAATGATAAACGGTTTAATTCTCTGGAAACTAGACTCAAAGGGATACAACTTTTGTTTTTGAATCATCTCCAAATTCTTTATAGATTAAAAGATATAAGCTTTCGAAGTCAGACCAATAAACTTGCCGATTTTCCTATTGCGGCCCTCAGTACGGTCCGCACTCTGACCGATGCCTCCGCAAAATTTTGTTTGCGGCTGCACCTGGGCTTTTCCTCAGCAATTCAAAAATGTGCTCTCCGCACATCAACTGCTCCGGAACATCATCAAAGTGTCGAAATGCCAAACTTGCTCAAAAATACCCAAAACACACCTGAGGTCCCCGGGGCCCCATCCAAATAAACCAACAAGTCCTAAAATAAAATACAAACTTACTCGAAGTCCCAAATCATATCAAACAACATCGAAATCACGAATTGCATCATATTTCAAGCCTAATGAAGTATTGAACTTCCAACTTCTAAAACTAATGTCGAAGTATACCAAACCAACTGCGATTGACCTTAAATTTTACACACAAGTCATAAATGAAACAACAAACCTATTCCGACTTCCGGAATCAGAATCCGACCCCGATATCAACAAAGTCAACTCCCAGTTAAACTTTCCAAATCTTCCAAACCTTAAACTTTCTAACTTTCGCCAATTCATACCTAAACGACCTACAGACCTCCAAATCAACATCCGAAACACGCTCCTAATATCGAAATCACCATACGGAGCTATTGGAACCATCAAAACTCCATGCTATAGTAATCTACACAAAAGTCAAACTACGGTCAACAACTTAAACCTCCAACTTAGGGACTATGTGTCCATTTCACTCTGAAACTCACCCGAAACCAAAACCAAACACCTCGGCAAGTCACAGAACGACAATATAACATAGAGGAGGAAAATAAATAGGGGATCGGGGCTAAAATACACAAAACAACCGGCTCTCTTGTTTCTAAATGAATTTGGACAATAATAATATATTTTCAAATTAAATTAGTAATAGGAATTTTTTATGAAGTATATCCTAAAAGTAATAGGATTATATGGCTAAATATATGTACATATCCCGAAAGTAATTATATTAATGAGAAATCTAACGTGTTTTAAAGGTATTAGATTTACATGTTAACATGTATTATTATATATCTATGCCCAAAAATAATTATACTAATAAAATTTCTAAAGGTAATCATGTATGATTCATATCATGTAGTATTATGAGTTGTTATGCTTATATAATAAGATTATTTTTGTAAATCAATATTTTGTTGATACTTTTATAATAATATAGATATAGATAGATAGATAAGTAAAAGTAAACGAGGAAATATCTCTCATGGTCATGTGACTGCTTTAATGACTTATTTCTTTCCAAAGGAAAATCTGTTTGACTAAAATGATGAGTATAAGATTTAGGTAGGTAACATAGCAATAGCGGAGAGTTGAATCGAAACACATAAAATGGACCAACCCAATTCTAGGATGAACTTACTTTGATAAAGCGTCCGCGTTCACGGCTGTGCTATTTGCACGTCTATTTACCCATAGGAAAATAAGTCCATACATGGATAAAAATTGTCAAGTCCACCGAATAACGCGTAACTGGCGCCTATGAAATCTCTCCCAAAAACCTCTTCGTTCATTGTTCCTGCCCTAACACCAGAAGAAAGAGCAAAAATAAGTATTTATCTTTGATTTCGGATAATAATTAAATTTGTACGTGGTTTTAAGGACACGTGATTTGTTTGATATAAATAAGGGATAATAAAATAAAGACTAAATTCAGTAAATAAATTGAGAGAGAATGCAAACCACAAGTCCAGAATAGGTATGAATCAAGCGAATAAAGAAATAATTAGAGCAGACTTTTTTTCTGTATATTGATAATTTTTTTCTGAGTGTCTTTTACAATTACGCTACTCCTTTATATAAGGAGGGGAATGATTCTTATTCTAGGTAAAAAAATCTATTTACAAGGTAAAATATTCCTTGATTTACTTATTTCAACGTCCTTGCTGATTTCCGCCGTGATTCCCGTCGAGATTACGTATCACGGGATTGCTGGTCCTTCCGTTACGCAAATCTGATAATTTTACCCTAGGACATTTTACCCTAATCGACCTCAACGATCTCATCTCAGGTATCATGGCTTCGAGTTCCGATTCGATGACGCCCTGTCTCGACCTTCGTTCCCTGATGCCTCGACGCCGGCCTATCGAGCAGTTATTATAGTCGACACCAGCCGTATAAATTCGAGCCTGATTTATTCCTACACAAGCGATCCGAGTTCGACCCGTACAAAAAGAATTGCAGAGAAATGGGTATTCTCAAAGCTACTGCGTTTTTAGATGATCTGATTGAGAAAGCAGGAGGTTGTGCCGTCGTTGATGGCGGTTTGGCGACGCAACTCGAGAAGCATGGCGCTTCCATTAATGATCCTCTCTGGAGCACTCTTTGCTTGATCAAAGATCCTGATCTTGTTAAACGGGTACCCCAAACGCAAGGAATTTATTTGCGTACTACTAATACGTGGCTAGCTGAATTATTTGAATGCACGCAGGTACATTTGGAATATCTGGAAGCTGGCGCAGATATACTAGTGACCTCATCCTACCAGGTACGTTATTGCTAATTCCAGGATTTAAATCCTACTTATTTGGGACAGTTTCTATGTTTATGGTTGTAGGCAACAATTCAAGGATTTTTATCAAGGGGATTATCCATTGAAGAAGCAGAATCGTTGTTAGAGAAAAGTGTGAAGTTAGCAGTTGAAGCCCGGGATAAGTTCTGGAATGTTGTGAAAAGAAATTCCACACAGAGCTATAAGAGGGCTCTGGTTGCAGCCTCAATTGGAAGCTATGGAGCTTATCTTGCTGATGGTTCAGAGTACAGGTAGATGACCTTGTTTTATTATGAACTACAAACAAATTCAATTACATTTATGTGTGTTTGAGGTCCCAAAAATCTTCATCTTGTGAACTTTGTCCCTCCCAGCGGAGATTATGGACCACATGTAAGTCTGGATAAGCTCAAGGATTTCCATCGACATAGACTACAACTTCTTGTGGACGCAGGACCAGATACACTGGCATTTGAGACCATTCCCAACAAAGTAGAAGTTCAGGTATTGTCTTGCGTTTAATTCCTTGTATATAGATCGCCATTATTTTCTTGGAAGAGCTATCACATCGTTGTTTGGCAGTAATGATCATCAGGCATCTTGTTAATCATTGTGGATATTCTTTACCCTTAAAATGAGTAACAATTAAATTTGTCCGCGGTTTAAAGGATACGGATTTAATTTAACACAAATGATCTAATAACAACAAATAATTAAATTAAAGAGAAATAAAAAGATCAAACCAAACTCGGTGGAACGATTAAGCCTGGCTTTAAGTTGGAATACTGAAATTGGCTCCGATCGAGCCCTAGATACGGGCTCGGTTGTAACTAAAGAAAAGAGGAACTGAATAACACTTTGAACAACAGCTAGAAGACAAAAATGAACTTTATTGCTTTGATATGTGTGAGAATATTGGTTAAAAATGAAAAAAGTTCTCTGTATGGGGTCGAACTCGGATCGCTTGCGTAGGGATAAATCGGGCTCGAGTTTATATAGGTGTTATCAATCATAACTATTGCTCGATAGGCCGAGATCGAGGTATCAAAGATCGAAGATCGAGACCGAGCACCATCGAATTGGAACTCAAAGCCATGATACCCGAGATGAGTTTGTCGAGGTCGATTATGGGAAATGTCCTAGGATAAAATTATCAGATCTGCGTAACGGAAGGACCGAAAATCCCGTGATACGAATAAATATCTCGGCGGAAATCACGGCGTCAATAAACAAGACCGTTGAAATAAGTAAATCAAGGGATATTTTACCTTGTATAAGAATTATCCCCCCCCCCCCTAT
>MCJB01012218.1:49761-104879 GCA_002018475.1 Nicotiana obtusifolia
CCCCCCCCCCCCTATATAAAGGGGCAATGCAATTGTAAAAGGTATCTCACGAAATAATTATCAATATATAGAAAAGAAGTCTGCTCTTATTATTTCTTTATTCATTTGATTCACATTTGTTCATCTTGGTGAAATCAATCAAGGGCAAGCTATTCTAGGCTTGTGGTTTGCATTCTTTTTCAATTGATTTACTGAATTTAGTCTCTATTCTGTTATTCATTATTTGTATCAAACCAAATCATGTGTCCTTAAAATCACGTACCAAATTTAATTGTTATCCGAAGCCAAGAGTAAACAGTTTGGCGCACACTGTGGGGCTAAGGATAATAGTGAGCGTTTGATACAGTTTTCTGTCACACAAGTTATTTTACACTTGCTCTGTGAAGTATCTTTGATTTCAGGTTACAGTACAGCTATGTCGCATTCACAGTTTGTGACTTTGTACGTCGGTAATGAATTTGATCATCAGGGTGAAAACAACAACATAGCACCCGGTGATGAAGTTCCGGTCGACGCTAATTCACAAATGGCGGTCGATGTAGATCGAACTACTGATCCGTCAAACAGTGTTCGTAGAGAACACCGATCAACAACTCAGGGACCCCAAAACGACGAAAAAGACGGGATCAACCTCAGAATGATCTTTAACATGTTGCAAGCCCAGAAAGCAGCCATTGCTCAACTACAAAATCGAAGCCAAATATCGAACAAAGTTGAGTTCGGCCCTTCTCGGGGAACCATTCCTGAGAATGAACCAATCGCAGAGGAGCCGAACGAAGGCGGATTGAGAGCAAACTCCAGGATCATGAGAATGCTTGAGGAACTAACTAGACGAGTCGAGTCTGGCGAAAAGAAAATCGAGGCTAACGACAAAAAGGTGGAAACATACAATTCCAGGGTGGATCAAATCCCAGGAGCACCCTCGTTATTGAAAGGCTTGGATTCCAAAAATTTTGTACAGAAACCTTTCCCATCAAGCGCCGCTCCAAAACCAATACCCAAGAAATTTTGCATGCAAGAAATTCCCAAGTACAATGGGATAACCCATCCAAACGAGCATGTGACCACATACACATGCGCTATAAAAGGAAACAACTTAGAAGACGACGAGATCGAGTCCATTCTTTTGAAAAAGTTCGGAGAAACCCTGTCAAAAGGAGCCATGACTTGGTATCACAACTTACCCCCTAATTCCATCGATTCTTTCTCTATGCTTGCAGATTCCTTTGTAAAAGCACACGCAGGCTCTATCAAAGTGGAAATGCGGAAGTCGTACCTGTTCAAAGTCAGACAAAAAGATAATGAGATGCTCAGAGAATTTGTATCTCGTTTTCAGATGGAGCGGATGGACCTGTCACAGGTCACCGATGATTGGGCTGTTCAGGCCAACCCAAGGGCTCAACGCTCGAAGTTCAACGGCTTCACAGCAACTTAAGCAAAACTTGATAGAATATCCAGCCGTCACATGGGCGGATACATAACTGACACCAATCGAAGATCAGAGTCGAAGATGGCCAACTTGGAGCCCCTTCGGGATCTATTTATCCCATCAGAACTCAGATAGGGTTCGAAGGGATATTTATCGGGAACTGAGACTGGATAGAGATCGGCATCGGCCATATCATGGGGATAGAAAAATCACTCCAGCAAGGCAGGACTCCCTGAGACGTGAAAGGAGAAACGATCAAGGTCGGAACAACCGAGGGCCCGTGATGAGAAGAAATTTCGAGAGAACCACCGGTCGCCGAGAAGCAACGCGGTTATCGGAATACAATTTCAACGTTGATGCGGCTACTCTCGTATTAGCTATTAGTCGCATCAAGGACACTAAGTGGCCTCGACCGTTACAATCGGATCCGGCCCGAAGAGACCCTAATTTGATATGCAAATATCATGGTAAACACGGACACAGAACAGAAGATTGTCGGCAGTTAAGAAAGGAGGTGGCAAGGTTGCTCGAAAACGGACATCTTCGAGAATTTTTAAGCGATCAAGCGAAGAATCATTATGGAAACAGAAATAAACAAGCAAACAAAGAAGATGCACAACACACGATTAATATCATTATTGGTGGAGTAGATGCGCCTCAAGGTCCGATACTGAAGCGCACCAAGATATCTATCACCCGGGAAAAACGCACACGAGATTACGCGATGGAGGGAATCTTACATTTTAGCGAAGAAGATGCAGAAGGGATTATAGAACCTCATAACGACGCGCTAGTGATATCTGTGCATATACACAAGATTAAAGTAAAGCGCGTATTGGTCAATCCAGACAGTTCGGCCAACATAATCCGATCATGGGTTATAGAACAACTTAGGCTGACGGATCGAATTGTCCCTACAGTGCGGGTACTCAATGGATTCAACATGGCATGTGAAACGGCCAAAGGCGAGATAACGTTACTGATAAACACTGCCGGTACCATTCAAAAAATGAAGTTTTGCATAATTGGTGGAGACATGAGGTACAACGCCCTATTCGGGAGACGATGGATCCACGACATGAGAGCCGTGCCTTCGACACTGCACCAAGTACTGAAATTCCCATCATCCGATGGAATTATAACAGTTTACGGGGAGCAACCGGCTGTGAAAGAAATGTTCGCAGTAGAAGAAGTAACACCAGTACCAACAGCTCCTTCGCAAAAGGTTGAGAGCAAGTTGAAATAGCAATCACAGGCATCATCCTCGGCAAACGAAGATGAACAAGTGTATCTCGAGGATGACAACTACGGAATCCCCAGGTCATTCATCAGTCCCGATGAGTCCGATGCAACCAAATCAACAATTGAGGAACTCGAGCAAATTTCACTCCTAGAAGACTCGCCAGATCAAAAGGTATACCTGAGCTCGGGCCTAAGTTCCGAGCTCAGGAAAAAACTTATCCAATTTCTTATAGCTAACGAGGATTCCTTCGCTTGGTCCCACCTCGATATAACAGGTATACCACCGGAGATAACAACCCACAAGCTAAGCCTAGATCAGAAGTTCCGACCGGTCAAGCAAAAAAGGAGGCCTCAATCCGAGATCAAACATGCATTCATCAAGGATGAGGTAACTAAGCTTCTAAGATAGGTCCATTCGGGAGGTTAAATACCCAGAATGGTTAGCAAACGTAGTAGTAGTCCCTAAAAAGGGAATAAACTAAGAATGTGCGTAGATTATAAGGATCTGAATAAGGCATGCCTAAAAGATTCTTTCCCTTTACCTAACATCGATCACATGATCGATGCTACTGCTGGCCATGAGACCCTTAGCTTTCTTGATGCTTACTCTTGCTATAACCAAATACAAATGGACCCGGATGACCAGGAAAAAACATCCTTCATCACTAAGTATGGCACATACTGCTATAACATAATGCCATTTGGGTTAAAAAACGTAGGAGTCACTTGCCAACGCCTAGTAAATCGAATGTTTGAAAAAAAAACTAGGAAAAATGATGGAAGTTTATATTGATGATATGTTAGTTAAGTCCCTCCGAGCAGAGGACCATTTGAACCATTTGCAGGAAATGTTTGACGTGCTGAAACAATACAACATGAAGCTGAACACAGAAAAATGCGCATTCGGTGTGGGCTCAGGCAAATTCCTCGGTTTCATGGTCTCGAATCTAGGAATAGAAATCAACCCTGAGAAGATCAAGGCTATCGAAGACATCACAGTTATAGATAATGTAAAGGCTGTACAGAAGCTGACAGGCCGTATAGCCGCTTTGGGACGATTTATTTCAAGATCACCCGAACGAATCGGCTCATCCAACCTCGATCCATATCTTCATCAATGCTCGAGAAGAGGGCTTTGCTTGCCCGGCGAGCAAGTTTTATTAATCCCCCTCAGAAAAGTCGGGGACTGTATAACCGCAGAAGATGATCGACGGTGAAAGGGTGCCCGTCGATCTTGTTTACGAAAAAGAGAAAGAGAATGACTATTCTCCAGAAAGAAGGGTGAATCTGACCCAACGTTACCTCATACCTTTTGCAAAAGGCAACAATGATAGGGTCCAAAGGGCCCAACGTGAAGGGATAAGTTTAAACACTCAAATAACCCTCCACGTGGGTGGTGATCGCCTCTTCCGGTGCGTGAACGACCATGCATTTACCGACCCAATTACAATCTTCTTTAACCTTGTCAATGATTTTGTCCATACTCGAACAAATATACCTAGTGACCGGTTCGTATCGGCCCGCTATTGGAGAAGCCTTATCTACTTTAAAGTCGGCACCGATCGAACACCCAGTCGGTACGAACGCCTTCAAAGGAGGTTCGGTCACTGTTTCCTCAACATCAACAGGCTGAGGATCTTCAGTAGGTTGAGAAGAAGAAGGGGTCTGTTTCTGAGGGAGGGATTTAAGGGTTTTTGCCATTGTCAATTAGAAGATAGAGAAGCTAAAATATGCGGGGATGTGATAAGAATTAAAGGGAAAATCACTTGTGAGAAAACTCAGAGAAGTTGAAGAAGAGAATGTTCAGATAGCGCAAACTCCTGAAGCTGAAGATAGAGAAGGTTATTTATACCCCCTCAAAGGCGGCGGTTCGCATCCCAAAATGAGGGAGCATTAATTAACATATGCTGATGTTGCAGAGGTTTGTCCCAAGTTTGTCTCTGAAGAGACGTTTTCAATGCGTACCACGTACGTCACAGTACCACCGTCATTTATTAATATGATGGTTAGTTTCTTTTGATGTGACACCCCGAATTCCGTGTCACGCGCGCCGTAAATATGTCATCATTTGATCTAAGCAAAAAGTTGCAGCTCATGTCGTTTTTCATCATTACTCTCCAAAAAACGAGAGGACTATCTGTATGGAGTCGAACTCGGACCGCTTGCGTAGAGATAAATCGGGCTCGAGTTTATACGGGTGACATCAATCATAACTACTGCTCGCTAGGCCGAGATCGAGGTATCAATGATCGATGGTCGAGACCGAGCACCATCGAATTGGAACTCGAAGCCATGATACCCGAGATGAGTTTGTCGAGGTCGATTGTGGGAAATGTCCTAGGGTAAAATTACCAGATCTGCGTAACGGAAGGACCGAAAATCCCGTGATACGTAAATATCTCGGCGGGAATCATGGCGTCAGTCAACAAGACTGTTGAAATCAGTAAATCAACGGATATTTTACCTTGTAAATAGAATTTTTACCTTGTATAAGAATTATCCCTCCCACCCCTCTATATAACGGGGCAATGCAATTGTAAAAGGTATCTCACGAAACAATTATCAATATATAGAAAAGAAGTCTGCTCTTATTATTTCTTTATTCATTCGATTCACATTTGTTCATCTTGGTGAAATCAATGAAGGCCAAGCTATTCTAGGCTTGTGGTTTGCATTCTTTCTCAATTTATTTACTGAATTTAGTCTCTATTCTGTTATTCATTATTTGTATCAAACCAAATCACGTGTCCTTAAAACCACGTACAAATTTAATTGTTATCCGAAGCCAAGGGTAAACATTCTCCCTTTTATATAGCAGGGGAATTTAATCCCAGTACAAGTCTAAATGAGGTAAAAATCCTCTTTTTTTTTTGGTAAATGTTGATCTGCGGTTGATATCGGGCAGGATTTCCGTCGTAATATCCGGTTGAGGGCGGATATTATGGCTCCCCGCTTATCGTGCTTAACCGTTTTTATTTTTCCTTAGTCTCGAACCTTTACTCTGCCCGTATCCGATGTTCGGCCGTGTCCGATTCCAGATGTACCATTCATCCTCCCTGGACTCCGAAATGAGGAACCCTTCGGTTGTAATCGAGGTTTCGTCAAATCATGCTTCCTTCTCGTTTCTTTACAGTGAAATCGGGATAAAATTATCCCCGATTTTACCCGTACACAGATATCTATCTTAATCGGTTCTTGCTTTCTTGATTAAGAGCAGAAAACATTCATATAATTGACATCTTAATATATTTATTTGTCTTGGCAGGTGAATAACATTCTTTTTGAAACATGGATCTATTAAGTTGCTTACACAGTAAAAACACTGGCATAAACAGCTTCTTAATAATTCTTATTTTATTATTCAAACAATGTATCCCCATTATAATTCTTAATAACACGGCTAAAGTAGGACAGAGTTTATTTCCCACGTAGAGGATATAAGAGCTCCAAGGTGCCTCATATAGGCTCAAATGCCAAATCTTCTGTGTGTCTTAACAAAAAATGGTGCTTAAAATGCCTTCTAGAACGACAAATGATTTTTGCCTGCACCCTTCGAAATTGACATAATTTGTAGCTAAACGTTCTGAATTTTTATTTTATTTCGTAGTCGCCAAGGCAATACTAGGCTTCGAGATTGGTTTATTGAAATTTTCCGTCCCACATTATGAAATTGATGGTGTAGGCATGTCTGGAGCTGCTTGTAGAAGCAAATGTACAGATTCCTTCTTGGATATGTTTCAGCTCAGTGGATGGTAAGAACGCGCCATCGGGAGAAAGCTTCAAGCATTACCTGGATGTAATTAATAGGAGTGACAAAGTTAGTGCATTTGGAATTAATTGCGCACCTTCCCATCGTATTCAAACTCTCATCCAGAAACTTAAGGAGGTAATCATTCTCATTTGTAAGTGTATAGGTCGAGCTCGGATCGCTTGCGTAAGACAAATTGGGTTCGAATTTATACGGCTGGCGTCGATTAGAGTTACTACTCGATAGATCGGGGTCGAGGCATCAAGAAACGAAGGTCGAGACCGGACGTCATTGGATCAAAACTCGAAGCCATGATATCTAAGTTGAGACCATTGAGGTTGATTAGGGTAAAACGCCCTAGGGTAAAATTACCAGATTTGCGTAACAGAAGGACCAGAAATCCCGTGATACGTGAGTATCTTAGCGGGAATCACGGCGGAAATCAGCAAAGACATTGAAATCAGTAATTCAAGAGATATTTTACCTTGTAGATAGATTTTTTTACCTTGTATAAGACTCATTCCCCTCCCTATGTAAAGGGGTAGCATAATTGTAAAAGCATCATCAGAAAAGGATTATCGATATACAAAAAACACAGTCTGCTCTAATTATTATTTTTATCCATTTGCTTCATATTTGTCTATCTTAAAGAAATCAATCAAGGTCAAGCTATTCTAGACTTGTGGTTTGCATTCTCTCTCAATTTACTTACTGAATTTAGTCTTTATTTTTATTATCTTAACACCACGTACAAATTTAATTGTTATCTGAAGCCAAGGGTAAACAGTTTGGCGCCCACCGTAGGGCTAAGGATAATAGTGAGCGTTTGATACAGTTTTCTGTCACACAAGTTATTTTGCACTTGTTATATGAAGTATCTTTAATTTCAAGTTATAGTACAACCATGTCACATTCACAATCTGCACCTCTGTACGTCGATAACAAAGTTGAGCATCAGGGTGAAAACAACAGCGTAGCACCCGGTGATGAAGTTCCGGTCGACGCTAATTCGCAATCGCGGTCGATGTAGATCGAACTACTGATCCATCAAACAGTGTTCGTAGAAAACACCGATCAACAACTTAGGGACCCCAAAACGACGAAGGGAATGAGATTAACCTCAGAATGATCTTCAACATGTTGCAAGCCCAGCAAGCAGCCATTGCTCAATTGCAAAATCGGAGCCAAATATCGAATAAGGTTGGGGTCGGCCCTTCTCGGGGAACCATTCCTGAAAATGAATCAATCGCAGAAGAACCGAACGAAGGCGGTTCGAGGGCGAACTCCGGGATCATGAAGATGCTCGAGGAACTAACCAGACGAGTCGAGTATGGCGAAAAATAGATCAAGGCCAACGACAAAAACATGGAGATATATACTTCGACGGTGGATCAAATCCCAGGAGCACCCCCGATATTGAAAGGATTGGATTCCAAAAAGTTTGTACAGAAACCCTTCCCGCCAAGCGCTCCTCCAAAACCCATACCAAAGAAATTTCGCATGCCAAAAATTCCCAAGTACAACGGGACAACCGATCCAAATGTGCACATGACCGCATACACATGCGCCATAAATGGAAATGACTTAGAAGACGAGGAGATCGAGTCCGTTCTTTTGAAAAAGTTCGGAGAAACCTTGTCAAAAGGGGCCATGACTTGGTATCACAACTTGCCCCCTAATACCATTGACTCTTTTGCTATGCTTGCAGATGCCTTCCTAAAAGCACATGCAGGCGCTATCAAAGTGGAGAGGCGGAAGTCGGACCTGTTCAAAGTCAGGCAAAAAGATAATGAGATGCTCAAGGAATTCGTATCTCGTTTTCAGATGGAACAGATGGACCTGCCACCGGTCACTGACGATTGGGCCGTACAAGCCTTCACCCAAGGGCTCAATGCTCGAAGTTCAACGGTTTCGCAGCAACTTAAATAGAACTTGATAGAATATCCGGCCGTCACATGGGCAGATATACACAACCGATACCAGTCAAAGATCAAAGTTGATGATGACCAGCTTGGAGCCCCTTCGGGATCTATTTACCCCATCAGAACTCATGATAGGGTTCGAAGGGATATTCATCGGGAACCGAGAATGAGTAGAAATTGGCATCGATCATATCATGGGAACAGGAAAGTCACTCCAGCAAGGCAGGACTCCCCGAGATGCGAAAAGGGAACGATCATAGTCGGAACAACCGAGGACCCATGATGAAAAGCGACTTCGAGAGAACCCTCGGTCATCGAGAAGCACCGCGATTATCGGAGTATAACTTCAACGTTGATGCGGCTGCTCTCGTATCAACTATCGGTCATATCAAGGACATCAAGTGGCCTCGACTGTTACAATCGGATCCTGCCCGAAGAGACCCCAATTTGATATGCAAATATCATGGTACACACGGACACAGGACAGAAGATTATCGACAGTTAAGAAAGGAGGTGGCACGGTTGCTCGAAAATGGGCATCTTCGAGAGTTTTTAAGCGATCAAGCCAAAAATCATTATGGGAACAGGAATAAGCAAGTGAACCAGGAGGAGCCGCAACACATGATTAATATGATTATTGGCGGAGTAGATGCACCCCAAGGTCCGATACTAAAGCGCACTAAGATATCCATCACCCGGGAAAAGTGTACTCGGGATTATGCGATGGAGGGAATCTTACATTTTGGTGAAGAAGATACAGAAGGGATTATGCAACCTCAGAAAGATGCATTAGTGATATCGGTGTTTGTACACAGGACTAAGGTAAAGCGTGTACTGGTCGATCCTGGTAGTTCGGCCAACATAATCCGATCATGGGTTATAGAACAACTCGGGCTGACAGATCGAATTGTCCCTGTAGTCCGGGTGCTCAATGGATTCAACATGTCATGCGAAACGACCAAAGGCAAAGTAACATTACCGATAAACACTGCCGGTACCATTCGAGAGACAAAGTTCTGCGTGATCAATGGAGACATGAGATACAACGCCCTCTTTGCGAGATCGTGGATCCACGACATGATAGCGGTGCCTTCGACACTACACCAAGTGCTGAAATTCCCATCGTCCGATGGGATTATAACAGATTACGGGGAGCAACCGGCTGCAAGAGAGATGTTCGCAGTAGAAGAAGCGATATCGGTACCAGTAGCTCCTTCTCAAAAGGTTAGATAGCAATCACAGGCATCACCCTCGACAAACGAAAGTGAACAGGAGCATCTCGAAGATGACAACTACGGAATTCCCAGGTCATTCATCGGTCTCAACGAGTCCGATGCAACCAAATTGACAATCGAGGAGCTCAAGCAAGTTTCACTCCGAGAAGACTCGCTAGATCGAAAGGTATACCTGGGCTCAAGCCTAAGTTCCGAGCTCAGGGCAAAACTTTTACAATTTCTTATAACTAACGAAGACTCCTTCGCTTGGTCCCATCTCGACATAACAGGTATACCATCGGAAATAATAACCCACAAGCTAAGCATCGATTAGATATTCTGGCTGGTCAAACAAAAAAGGAGGCCTCAATCCGAAATCAAACAAGCGTTCATCAAGGATGAGGTAGGGTCCATTCATCAGTAAGTATGGTACATACTGTTACAGCGTGATGCCATTCGGGTTAAAGAACGCGGGAGCCACTTACCAACGCCTAGTAAATCAGATGTTCGAAAAACAACTAGGAAAAATAATGGAGGTTTATATTGATGATATGTTAGTTAAGTCCCCTGCGAGCAGAGGACCATTTGAGCCATTTGCAGGAAACGTTCGACGTGCTGAGACGGTACAACATGAAGCTGAACCCGGAGAAATGCGCATTCGGTGTGGGCTCAGGCAAATTCCTCAGTTTCATGGTCTCGAATCGATGAATAGAAATCAACCCCGAGAAGATCAAGGTTATCGAAGACATTACCATCATAGATAATGTAAAGGCCGTGCAAAAGCTGACATGCCGTATAGCCGCTCTAGGGCGATTTATTTCAAGATACTCCGATAAGAGTCACTGATTTTTCAATCTATTGAAAAAGAAGAACAACTTCCCGTGGACCCCGGAGTGCCAACGCGCGTTAGAAGAACTCAAGAGGTACCTGTCTAGCTCACGTTTGCTGCATACACCGAAAATAGGGGAGCGACTGTACCTTTACCTTGCCATCTCGGAAGTAGCGGTAAGTGGGGTCCTGGTTCGAGAAGAACAAGGTACGCAGTTTCCTATTTCTTACGTTAGCAGAACATTAGGCAAGGCTAAAACTAGATACCCTTATTTAGAAAAATTGGCACTCGCTTTATTGAGTGCCTCCAAGAAACTGAAACCCTACTTCCAATGCCATACCATATGCATCGTAACGACCTACCCACTGAGAAACATAATGCATAAGCCCGAACTATCCGGCCGATTGGCCAAACGGGCTATCGAAGTAAGTGGGTATGATATCGAATATCGACCCCGAACTGCGATTAAATCTCAAGTATTGGCGGATTTCGTCGCCGATTTTGCGCTATCGCTGATACCCGAGGTCGAAAGAGAACTAATGGCTGAATCGGGGACTCCTTCGGGAGTGTGGACCCAGTTCACAGACGGTGCCTCGAACGCGAAGGGATCGGGGCTTGGTATCGTGATAAAGCCCCCAACCGGGAATACGATTCGACAGTCTATCAAGAATGTAAAACTAACTAACAACGAAGCAGAGTATGAAGCTATGATTGCAGGTTTAGAACTGGCCAAAAGCCTGGGAGCAGAGATAATCGAAGCCAAGTGCGATTCCCTCCTTGTGGTGAAACAAGATAACAGAACTTTCGAAGTTAGGGAAGGATGAATGCAGAGATATTTGGACAAGCTACAAGTCACGCTGCATAGATTCAAAGAATGGGCCCTACAACACATACCTCGAGAGCAAAACAGCAAGGCCGATGCCCTCGCCAATTTGCAATCATCGGTCGAAGATGACGAGATCGAGTCCGAAAAGGTCGTACAGCTCATGAGGTCGGTAGTGGAGGAAGGCCACGCCGAAATCAATTCAACAAGTCTGACCTAGGATTGGAGGAATAAGTACATAGAGTACCTCAGCTCCGCTAAGCTCCCCTCAGACCCAAAAGAATCGAGAACGTTGCGCACAAAGACGGCTCGGTTCTGTTTGTCCGATGACAGAACCTTATTTAGAAGGACATTCAGTGGCCCCCTCGCGATGGGACCAGGTGACACAGAATATATTTTAAGGGAAATACACGAAGGCACATGTGGGAATCATTCCGGCGTCGAATCCCTGGTCCGAAAAATAATCCGAGCCGGTTATTATTGGATCGATATGGAAAAATACACAAAGGAGTTCGTTCGCAAGTGTAACGAGTGCTAAAGATACGCACCGATGATCCATCAGCTCGGGGAGACATTGCATTCGGTCTTGTCGCCGTGGCTGTTCATGAAATGGGGAATGGACATCGTCGGCCCTCTCCCCTACACACTAGGTAAGGCCCAATTCATTTTTTTTATGACTGATTATTTCTCCAAATGGGTTGAAGCACAGGCATATGAGAAGATTAGGGAAAAGGAAGTGATCGAGTTCATTTGGGATCACATCATATATCAATTTGGGATGCCATCAAAGATCGTGTGCGATAATGGGAAGCAATTCATTGACAGCAAAGTGAAGAAGTTTTTTGAAGATAACAAGATCAAAAGGATCCTATCGACGCCCTATCACCCCAATGGCAATGGACAAGCTGAATCGACCAACAAAACCATACTTCAAAATCTCAAAAAGAGGTTAACTGATGCAAAGGGGAAATGGAAAGAGATATTTCCTGAAGACCTATGGGCGTATCGCACAACCAAGGAAACCAGCACCGGAGCCACCCCTTTCTCCCTAGTGTACGGTGTTGAAGCTTTGATACTGGTCGAAGTAGGCGAACCGAGTATCAGGTTCCGCTACGCAACCGAGGAATCGAATCGCGAGGCTATGAATACCAATTTGGAGCTATTGGATGAAAGAAGGGAAGCAACCCTTATTCGATTGGCCGCCCAAAAGCAAAAGATTGAAAAGTACTACAACGGGAGAACCCATCTTCGACATTTCGATATTGGAGACCTAGTGCTCAGAAAAATTACACCCAATACTCGAGACTCAAATGAAGGGAAGTTGAGGCCGAAGTGGGAAGGGCCTTACTCCATCATAAAGATCACCGGAAAGGGATCATACAAGCTTGGAACAATGGACGGCAAATAGCTGCCGAACAATTGGAACATAAACCACTTGAAACGATACTATTGTTGAGGTACGATCTTTCACTCTTCGTTTTTTGTTTTATGTTACTAACACTGGCACGTATCAAGTTAAGTAACCTCGAACCGGAGAGCACAGGACATTAGGACCGAAAGCACGTGTTGCACTCGTTTTCCCTACGACCGATTTTGTCCCAAATTGGGTTTTACGGCAAGATTTTTAATGAGGCAACCAATAAACGTGCTAACTTAGATTTGAAGACCGGTCGCATATCAAAGACAACAATGTTTGGTGCTAAACTTCGATCGACCTCAAATATCAGAAGACTGCTTAGCTACTTCAATTCGGGGGAACTTCTCATAGATCATTAGGAATCGATGTAAGGGTCAAACGGTCAAAAGAACCGTACACAAATAGATTGATCTATCCCCTATGAAAATTGTACAAGCACTTGAATACTAATAAAAGTTCTTTTGCACCGATATTCTGTCTTCGAGCCCAAGGGCCATTTCGATTTTCATTGTTCGATCAAAAACTAACATTGCTCAGAGTTTCATCCGAAAATCAAATTTAATCAAAGGGGAATAAGACCTACTAAGGCAAACCCCGATTTCCTAAAAGGCCAAGGCCATACTGAGTAGATGAAACTCAAAAGGGGAATAAGACCTACTAAGGCAAACCCTAATTTCTTAAAAGGCTAAGGCCATACTGAGTAGATAAAACTCAAAAGGGGAATAAGACCTACTAAGGCAGACCCCGATTTCTTAAAAGGCTAAGGCCGTGGGCCGAGTTCATGAAACTCGAAGGGGAATAAGACATACTAAGGCAGACCCCGATTTCTTAAAAGGCTAAGGCCGTGCCGAGTTAATGAAACTCGAAGGGAAATAAGACATATTGAGGCAAACCCCAGATCTTTTCAAGGCTAAGGCCCTACCAAATTGATCGAAGAGAGGGAAGTCTACTAAGGCATATCCCAGAGTTGGCTAAGTCTAAACTGATCTTGAAGAACAGAAAATTCTCTAAGTTGAACCATCGGTTCTAATACAGAGAATCGAAATGAGTCAGCAAGGAATGGAAAGAAAAGAAGACTTTTATATATAAATGCACAAAGTATGTTTATAGAAGTGGGGACTTCATTACAAAAAAAATAATACAAAAGAGGCGCTTTATTCAGAATTCTCGGAGTCTTCTTTTTCTTCTTCTTCTTCTTCTTCTTCTTCTTCTAGGAAGGCTTGTTTTCTGGCTTCGTCCTCGATCCTTTTGGCATTGTCGATCTCGGTTCATAGATCGAAGCCCCGAGCTTGTATTTCCTTGAGAACAGATAGGTGAGTTTGACACTTGGTATATTCGACCAAAATCTTCGATTGATCTTGAGCAGCCTCGGCATTGGCCCTGTACTGGGCCCCTAACTCATCAGCCTCAACCTTGAATGCAACAACCTCCGATTTTGCCATTTGCAGCTCGTTGACCAAAATTTCACGATCCAAGGTGAGCGCGTCGACTTGGGATTGAAGCACATCGGTGCTCTTAGTCAGACCCCCGATTTTGCCTTTTGCCTCCGATAATTGGTTTTCCGATGAAACCATTTGAGCTTGGAGGGCCTCCTTTTCCGAAGTCAACAGATCCGTCCTGTTTCTCTATTCATTGATTTCTGCTTTGGCCTCAGTTGCCTCAGATCGAAACCGGTTAATTTTGTCGAGCTGCTGCCCCATTGGCTCGATTAAGCCAGAATTTTCTCTACGCACGAAGTCCAGTTCGGCCCGAAGGGTCGACATCTCCCCTTCGAGCGGCTCACAACGCGTCGATTCTTCCCGTTGTCGAAGAAAAGCCTCATGATGAAGCACCGCGGCCTATAAGTACAAGATAAAATATGATAGTTAGTCGTAGTTTGAAATGCAAAAATGGTGAACACTAGATAAGGCTTATCAGAAACTTACCTTATTTAGTGCTCGTTAAGCCGCATTGAACAAGCAGGGTACATCTACCTCATTCATCGCGTCCTGATCTTCTTCGGTTACCAAACACCAAAGATAACTAGCCACCCCCATAGGCGCAGAAATGGCCCTAGCATCTTCGGGAATGGCAAATCTTATTATCCGCTTTTGATCAGGGTCTGAACTCGTAGTAGGAAATCTATTGACCAACTTTGGACCGAAAGATGCCTTGCTCGTTCTGGTGGAGGGACTCTTCCTCGGTACTTCTATATTACCGAGCCCAAAAGTATCCGCCAATTCCACGTCGTCGAAGAAACCTTGGAAAGGGCCTTCTGGTTTATGGCTTTTGCTCGGGGAGTGCCTTTTTGCAGCTCGGGCTTCGTTAAAGGTTGACTCCGAGAAGTAAAGGGAGTCTATTGTGTCTATGGGGACCGAGATTCCCTGCGCTGCTCCTCTCGCATGGCGGGAGCCCCAGTTCTCGCCCCCATTTCGGGGCCCTCGACTCGATGAAGATATGTTTCATCGGCCCTCTGCTCGGGGACTGCCCGAGATGGCTCGTTGCCCAAAAATTCAAAGTGTTTATCTTCCTCGGACTCTTCTATCAACCGATAAATTGAGTCCGAGGTCTTGGGCTTACGAGCTATCCTTTTTCTTGGTCTCTTTCTCTCTTTCTCTCGGGCTCAGGAGAACTGGGGACTTCTTTCCTCTTTTTCTCCTTTTCCTGCTATGAGGCAGGGGGATGGCAGGGAACCTTGCTATCAGGGGACACTGGCCTCAATTCAACGTCCTTCGATAGACCTGCAAATGAAGAGTGAAGTAAGTTATAAGTCGACAACATTATCGACAACATAAGGCGTAGAATTTAAATGTTATCGGTCTCACCATGATTTTTGGCCTCCCATCGGCCCTTCGATATCTCGCGCCAGGAACGCTCCGAATAGGTCCTTTGAGACACCACTTTTTCGACCTATTCTTTCAGGTGCATAATCATGGCCGGCGTTCGAGAAGCAGCTACACCATGTGAAATGGGTTAGTAAAATAACAAAGGAAGAATATCGAACAAATTGGAATAGGGGGATTGCACTTACGGTTCATGTTCCACTTCTCACAGAACGGCATGTCTTCGGCCGGAATCAGGTCCGATGTTTTCACCCGAACAGATCGGCTCATCCAACCTCGATCCCTATCCTCGTCAATGCTCAAGAATGGGGCTTTTCTTGCCCAGTGAGCAAGTTTAATTAATCCCCCTCGAAAGATTCGGGGACTGTATAGCCGCAGGAGATGATCGAGGGTGAAAGGGTGCCCGTCGATCTTACTTACAAACAAGCGGAAGAGAATGACTATTTTCCAAACAGAGGGGTGAATCTGACCCAGCGTTACATCATACCTTTTGCAAAAGGCGATGATGATGGGGTCAAAAGGGCCCAACGTGAAGGGATAAGTGTAAAAACTCGAGTAGCCTTCCACGTGGGTGGTGATCGCCTCTTCCGGTGCGGGACCCACCACGCATTTATCAACCCAGTTACAATCTTCCTTCACCCTGTCGATGATTTTGTTCGTAATCGAACAAATGTATCTAGTGACCGGTTCGCCCCGACCGGGTACAGAATAAGCCTTCTCTACCTTAAAATCAGTACCGATTGAACACCCCGTCGGTACGAACGCTTTTAAAGGGGGCTCGGTCGTAGTTTCCTCAACAACGACAGGCTCAGGATCTTCAGCGGGTTAAGAAGAAGAGGGGTTTGTTTCTTGGGAACAAATTTGGATGTTTTTGCCATTGTTAATGAAAAATTAAAGAAGCTAATAGATGTAGGGATGAGACAAGAATAAAGGGGAGGATCACTTGTGGGAAAACTCAGAGAACTTGAAGAAGATAATGCTCAAATAACGCAAACTTTTGGAACTGAAGATAAAGAGGGCTATTTATACCCTCTTAAAGGTGGCGGTTCGAATCCCAAAACGAAGAAGCATTAATTAGCATTTGCAGGCGTTGCAGAGGCCTGTCCTCAGTTGGTCTATGAAAAGACGTTTTCGATACTTACCACACACGTCACAATGCCACCGTCATTTATCAATGTGACATTTTGTTTCTTTTGATGTGACGCCTCGAATTCCGTGTCATGCGCGCCATAAGTATGTCTTCATTTGACCTAATCAAAAAGTGGCGGCTCATATCATTTTTCATCATTACTCTCCAAAAAATGAGGGGACTATTTGTATGGGGTCGAGCTCGGATCGCTTGGGTAGGGCAAATCGGGTTTGAATTTATACGGCTGGCGTTGATTAGAATTATTGCTCGATAGACCGGGGTCGAGGCATGAAAGAACGAAGGTCGAGACCGGGCGTCATCGGATTGGAACTCGAAGACATGATGTCTGTGTTGAGACCGTTGAGGTCGATTAGAGTAAACCGCCCTAGGGTAAAATTACCAGATTTGCGTAACAGAAGGACTAGAAATCTTGTGATACGTGAGTATCTCGGCGGGAATCAGGGTGAAAATCAGAAAAGACGTTGAAATCAGTAATTCAAGGGATATTTTACCTCGTAGTTAGATTTTTTACCTTGTGTAAAACTCATTCCCCTTCCTATATAAAGAAGCATAATTGTAAAAGCATCATCAGAAAACGATTATCGATATACAAAAAACACAGTCTGCTCTAATTATTTTTTTTATCCATTTGCTTCATATTTGTCTATCTTGGAGAAATCAATCAAGGTCAAGCTATTCTAGACTTGTGGTTTGCATTCTCTCTCAATTTACTTACTGAATTTAGTCTTTATTTTTATTATCCATTATTTGTATCAAACCAAATCATGTGTCCTTAAAACCACGTACAAATTTAATTGTTATCCGAAGCCAAGGGTAAACAGTAAGAAAATTATCTTTATAAGATAAGCTCAGTAGAATCATACTTAGAAATTGGGCACATCATTTCTGATCTAGTTCAATTCCACAGTTGACAACAAAGGGAATAATTGTTTATCCCAATAGTGGTGAGATATGGGATGGCATTTCAAAAAGATGGCTGGTAACTTTTTCTTATCACATGCCTGGATTCCCAAACTTCTTTTTGAGTGAATCTCTAGGTATATATTCATAACATTATTTGATGACCTTATTGGCAGCCATCGAAATGCTTTGATGAAGAGAATTTCAAGCTGTTTGCACCAATATGGCGTGACGCAGGTGCTAAACTCATCGGTGGTTGTTGCCGGACAACACCGTCCAGTATTCAAGCTATTTCAAAAGCCGTAAAGGAAAGATCTGGGTTCGACTGAGCTTTCTAACTGGCCCATGAAAGGTTTAGAAAATGCTTATCAAATTGTTGTATTTGTGTATCTTCATTTATAACATAGGAAAAATGATATAACTTCTTGTTAGGGGTGGGGAAAAAGGTGTAGTTGGGGGTGAGTGGTGATTAAGAGGTACTAGATGAAGCAGATAGAAGCTATTGATCCAAACAGAGCGGAGAGAAGCAATTGATAAGGATTTGTTCAGCCCATCAAGTACCTTTTTGTTGTGGCATTGGTTAGGAATATCGCAGTCGCCATGCTGTTTCTGCAAAAATTGCATATTCACAAATTATCTGTATCTCGCTAGGAAACATTAGCACTTAAAAACTTTTTGACCAACAGATTTTAAGCTAATCCATAGATTAAACAATACCATTGCGCAAAAAAAGCTCTGTGGGGTACACTCAAAGTTAGATGGTGCTGAGCTGAGCATGAAATGATGTTTTGATAATTACCATACCATATCTGAGAATCAGGTTTCATATTCCAACTTGGTGTGCTACTAGACTGATATGCAGATGGTTGATGACTAATTTGACTCTCCTTCTCTTCTAATTAAATTATTACACTTCTTGATCAATAATAATGTAATAAGATATTTTAGAAATTATTATTCAAATCATCTATTTTTATGGAAATATATAACAAGTAATATATAATATGCTTATAATTATAAAATAATAGTCTTAAGTAATTACAATCATACCACCTCTACTATTTTAATTAATTAACCAATCGGCTTTTATGATTTTAATATATATATATATATATATATATAGATATATATATATATATAACTATGAGATCTTTTTAATTATTTTGATAATATAAAATTTGCTTATAGTAATTGGTTAATAATATTACCGTTAATTGTATGTTGTTATGTTTTATTGGGATTAAATAAGTTTAATTAATTTAATTATTAAAAAAGGGTTAAGATTTAAAACAGGATACATTTACATTTAGTGAATTTTGATTAAAGTGGCTATGGGGTTTAATTTCAGCCAATTCTTTCAAGAACCCAACAAACTTGGTCCAAAATTGACCGAAAAAGCACTCCAAAGTCTCTTACAAAACTAACACAATGCACAGGGATCGTTGATCAAATTTATCAACGGTCCAGATTAATTACGATTTTTCCCTTCAGTTTGTATCTCAACTGTTGGATCAACATGATCCAATGGTCCCCTTTTAATCCCCATAATTATTTTTTATTCTTTAAACTAAAAAAATATGGACCATTGATCTAGTTGATCCAATAGCCCAAGATCACTCCTCCATTTTAACATACCACCCCCCTCCCAAATCCTATGTCATTCCCTCATTATGCCAGCCGCCACATTTCCCCTTTCCTCTCTTTCTCTCGCCGTCCTCTCCTCTTTGCAATATCTAAGACTTAGCACAAATCGATGAAAAGTCACTGACAGAAAACTATGATACCATTATCTTTATCCCCCCTGCTACGAATCTAGCAGAAAATGCCTATTTCCATCATCCCCTTCCAAAACCCCAAATTCTGAAACCCTATCCTCAAATATGAAAGGCCTCGAATCTCATCATCACACCCTCCTCTGTTAAAATCGCCATTAAAACATGCATGAACTTCAGATTCAAGAGAATCTCAACCTCACCGTGACGTGTGACGACCCAAAGGCCAAACGAAGGGACCTCTGGGTAAAAGATTTGTCCGGAGGTCACTAAGCTTCAACGACTAGCCTGTTTTGAGAGGGTGATACTTATTTTCTTTTCCCTCTATATTTTAATCCTTTTCCCTTGATATCGTCATATGATCTTTCATTAGCATGCATAATTATTCGAGCTTAATTGTCTTGAAGTTGGCTGTGAGTACTAATTCCTAACGACTAAGTTCAATTCCCTGGTTTATTGCCTACGGAAGGTCAGTACACATTTTACAATTCGTTTCAATGGCCAGATCTCGTTTGTAGCTTCTCATGTGTAGTTATTCTACTTAATTGGTCTAATGTGTGTGTTTCAATCTTGTATTGACAGCCGTGAATATCTTATCATGTTAGCAAGATAAGCATGTTATGAGATTTGTCGACCTAGCTTAGCATGTTACACTTTATGGCTTAATCGTGATCATGTTTCATTTAGTTAAATACCTATTGACTTGAAATCACAATTCTGCTTTGTTAGGGTTAGCTGTAAACAAGTGCTCTTGCCATCTTATGACTGTTTGGTTTCGTGAAAACTATGTTTCGAAGTTTTTAATTGGCATGAGTTGACACTGCCTAGTCTAGTGGTTAAGCACTGTTGGTATAGGCTGCTTGATATTTCTAATTAAATATTATTCTCTTTTACTACGCACTATTATGTTATGGATTGCATGCCTATAGGGTTCAAGTTGAGATTAAAATCAAATTACTCTATCATGTTGAATAGCTCTTGTTGTCACCTCTGTTAACATGACCTTTATGAAGCTAGTTCTGAGCCTGAAATGCTTGATCGAGGTAGCTTAATATGCATTGAAGTTTGGGTCATTGAGTGATCGTCCTAGGGTTGTTGTGGTTTACTGTAAGTTCTGATTCATGATGAGTGCAAAAGTCATGCTTGTTGTTGTGTTCTTGTGAAGTGCTAGACCTCTATTGAAACCTAAAAAGGGAATACATGTTTAGAATGTTCTTTTCTTGCTAAACTCTAGCTAAGGCTTCAATCTTGAAAGCATCTTTAACATAGTAACATGCCTATAGGAATAAATGATTAACAACTTTTATTTTGAGACTCTATTTTATCATATTTGGCTGAAACAGTGACTCCTAAGGATAATATGTATGTGTTTGGTATGTAGAATTATTAGTTGACTCTTAGCCTTTGAAACTTCTTAAACCCTTTTGAGATCCTTTAAGTGATTATATACTCCTGCATCATATACTTACTAAGGATACTTTGAATTGGAAGCATATGTTAATGCCCTGATTATCTATGTCATTTTACCTAACTTACTATTTAATATTAGTGATAATCTGTCGATAAGACTAGTTATTTTGAGACTGTTGTGCTTCATTTGATTAAGTCATTAAACCTGTCATGCTTATATAATTTAAGATATTTCATAGACCTTTTGTGTTGTAAGAAGTTTTATTGTGGTTGCTGCTTGGGCCTCCTTGGCCAATTTGCTTGTGTGAAGACTTTAAGTCAAGATTTATATGTCAAACCTCTATGGAAGAGCAAGGTTCAGTTGTCAATGGCTTCTGTTGTGAGCTTGACTTCACTATCAAGGGACCCCCTCCCTGGCACAAGCACTATTTCGGGTCCTAGAGACCCTTGTGAACTCTGAAGTGCCAGGGGTTCATAGGGAGACTTTGTAGGTGAATATGGTTCATTCTAGCCAATGATCCTTGGCCTTGACTAATCCTTAGAGGGGTGTCACAAATAAATTTTAGCTTTGCTTTGTCCTTTGGAGCATATTCATGTTCATCTTTTATGATTCTTTAATATGTCTCATGTACAAGTGCTAATGAAGTCTTCTTCTTTTTTTGCATGAACCATTTGGGCATGTAGAGTTCATGATGAACTCTGCCGCAAGACCACTGAGCTGAGCTGCGTACTCTTCCTGTCGTGTCACTCTGCTAAAGTCTGCTGCTTAAATTTAAATTGAGCCTGACTAATTGTCAGCCCAATACAGAGTCCAGCCCTTTCGCTCACTTTATATCATTGTGTCATGACCCAAAATCCAGTCTTAGGTGTCGTAATGGCCCTTAGCCTCTAAGACTAGGTAAGCCAATTACTTACAACAGTTAAACAAGATATTTCAAAGTAGAGTTTAATATAAAAATCGAAATAAAGGTGAAACAAGCCTACGCTATGCGGCAATAATCACAACAACCTCCCAAGACTAGGTAATACAGAGTCACGCACTCTAGATGAATACATAGAAATATCTCAAAGTCAAAATACAATACAGTCTGGATAACAATTGATAGTACAATCAAATGAAAAAGGACTCCAAGGGATTGCAATGACCAAGCAGTTCTACCTTGAATCTTCGCGATCAAGAAGCTAACTCCGCCTGAGTCCGTTATCTCGAATACCTGGATAAACACAAAAATGTGCAGAAGTGTAGTATGAGTACACCACGATTTGTACCCAATAAATATCAAGACTAACCTCGGTACAATAGTAACGAGGTACAAGTCAAGACACCAGCTAGTCATAATAACTTGTACAATAGATGAGTATAAAGCTAATAAGGTAAGCAAGAATCAGTAAAATGACAACAAGGAATAAACATGGGATATAAATAGTAAAGTAACTCGAACACCGTTAAAGTACCAGTGAAACAAAATAAGATAAACAAATGACAACAAAATAATCAAGCCATTCTAACACAAGGTTTACAACAAGATTACTCCGAGATACCTCATCTCATAAACACAAGTCGAGTCCCAAATCACAAATCATATGCTCACAACACCTCGTGCCTGCATTATCAATTACAACTGCAAGAACAACTCACGTGCCAATATCTCAATCCGCCTGACATGGTAACAAACTCACTATCTTAATCTGCCCGGTGTGGTCACAGGCTCACTATCGCAATCCGCCATGGTCACAGGATCAATATCACAATGGAAGCAAATAATACAAGAATACATGTACATAATCAATTAATGTAAAGTTCCATACTCCTGAACTAGTGTAAATGGCATGCTACAGTGTATGCTTGTGCGAGTGTACTATTACAGTCCAAGTCAATAAGTAATATCAAACACATCGAGTAGTTCATTGGAAACAACACTACAAGACATGTAAGGCACATAACACACACACGGAAAATCACACCATAACACAAAATACATCAACATTGTACCCCCAGGCCAACACATATCATAGCCCCCCTTATCTCTCCGTAATGACAATATCATAATAGCCACCCTTATCTCTCCGCCCAGACAATACATAATGATAGCCACCCATATCACTCCGCATAATAGCCACCCTTATTACTCCACCCAGACAATAAACTCAATAGCCACCCGTATCACTCTGCATAATCAACAATAGTGAGATGCCACCCTTATGCTCCACATTAAATAATAGATCCACACAAAAATCCACATGTGCTAACATCACAACAAAACCACATATCAATTCGTACCTTAAGTGCCTATGGACCACAACCTTTCCAAAACAGCAATATCGATGTCACCACAATACATATCCCACGACTTAACCATGATGTGAACAAGAATATCAATAACAAAAGAATGAAACAGAAATTAACTCAACAATGAAGGATACTCCATAAACAACAACTTCAACTAAAATAGGTTAATAACGCTTAATAAGTCCAACTTACATTACTTCCTTATGAATGAACTTAACAATGAAAGGCATGACATATACTAACAACTTCAATTGAATAAATATAAGAGTAACTCAAGAACGGTGGATAGAACATGTTCTAGAACTTTGGTTAATGCATAATAAACTTGATAATGAAAGATATTAAATATAATAGTAACTTCAATTAAGACACATAAGAGTAAACTCGTCAATGGGAGCTAGAGCATGAAATAACAAATACAATCTAAGCATATAAGAATGAATTCAACAACGAAAGATGTAACAAGTAATAACAATTTCTAATTAAATTCATAAAGTAACCTAAGAGTCTAAACCGGTTGATTTTTCCATATATAAGTCGGATACACACTCGTCACCTCATGTACACATCTTCCACATATTTCAAACAATACAATCAATCCAAATCCTAAGGGGTAGTTCCCAAACATAAGGTTAGGCAAGATACATACCTCAAAGAAGCTAAATCAATATTTCAGTGTGAAATAACCTCCGGACGGCTCGTATCTTGTCAAAATAACTTAATATCATAATTAAAAGTAATAGGAAACAATTCCGAATAATAAAATTTTTGAACAAGAATCAAAAAGTCAACCCCGGGCTCGCACCTCCGAATCCGACACTACTCATATAATCCAAACACCCATTTTGATGCGAGTCCAGCCATACCAAAATCATCTAATCCCGACCTCAAATTTGCCCTCAAATCACCATTTTATGTTTTAGAAAGTTTTTACAAAAATCTCCAATTTCTCCTATTCAACACTAATTTAATGATAAAAACAAGGATGAAATCATGAAATATAACCAAATCGAGGTCAAGAATTCTTACCGCAATCCAAATCGTGAAAATTCCCTCAAAAATTGCCCAAAACCGAGCTCTACAACTCAAATATGATAAAATAACCAATCCCTCCAACTATTTACTTGCTTCTTGGGGTTTCCACATTTCCAGACAAAACAACGCATCTGCGCTCTCGCTTTTGCGAGCCAAATCCCGCACCTGTGGCTTCTAGTTACAGACCAGGACTGTACCTGCGAATAGACCTTTGCATTTGCGACCCCGCAGAAGCGCCCAAATCTCCGCAGAAGAGAATGACCACCTTGAGCCTATATTTCACATCTGCGATCAATATTCCACAAATGCGATATCGCACCTACGCTTCCACATCCACAGAAGTGGAACATCTGAACATGCCCCAACGTCACTGAAGCGACCAAAATTTTGTAGAAGCGACTTCGCACCTGTGCTCCCACTTGCACAGATGCGAAACACGAGAACCAGGCCTGTCCAAAATATGAAAATGATCCGAAACTCGTCCGAAACACACCCGGGGCCCCCAGGACCATGTCCAATAACATGACACGGACCTGATCGAGGCCTCAAATCACATCAAACAATATCAAAAATACAAATATAACCTCAATTCAAGCCTAACGAACTAATGAACTTTCAACTTCCACAACTCGTGCCGAATCATATCAAATCAACTCGGAATGACCTCAAGTTTTGCATGCAAGTCCCAAATGACAAAATTGAGCTATACCAACTCCTAGAATCACAATCCAAATTCAATGTCAAAAAGGCCAAATCCCGGTCAAACCTCTCTACCTTCCAAACATTCAACTTTTTCATCTTTCGCCAAAATGTATTAAATTAACCTGCGGACCTCCAAATCTAAATCCGAACATACACCTAAGTCAAAATTCACCATATGAAGCTATTGGAATCATCAAAACACAATTTCGAAGTCGTCTACACAAAGGTCAAACTTCGGTCAACTCTTACCACTTAAGCTTCTAAAATGAGAATCACCATTCCATATCAACTCCGAAACGCATGAAAACTGAAATCGACCATACACACAAGTTATAATACACAACTCGAGAGCTTAAATCACCGAACATAATGCTGAATCTCAAAACGACCGTTCAGGTCGTTACATGTTTCGACTATTAGCCCATTCATATTTATATGTTGTATTGTGGAACTAACAATGTATTATGTGATTTTACTTTGTGGTGGTTGTTTAGAAAATAATCGTAGGGTAACCACATCCCGTAGGATAAAAGGTGACAAGATTTAGATAACTCTTTACTTAAGAAGGCTAATGATTTTCAAGATTTGAATATATTTCAACTGCTTTGTTCATCAATTATGTTATTTTCGCCCAACTATGTTTTCCTAACGAATTTTATTATTAAGAGCATTTGCATAATTCAAACAAAATTATTTTGGAAAAGGCCTTCAAATGAATCACTTAGGCAAAAATTCAACATCTAAATTATTTTAGAAAGAAAGCAATTGTCCGATATAAATCAGACCTGGATTTTTACAAAGACGGAACAATCACTTCGGAAAATCAAAATGATTTATATCAAACGAATCTTAAAAAACTGACAAGTTATAACTCATTTTCACATCTCTTTGGGTATACAAAAGGATTAAATAACAACTTAGACTTGCATCTTTAAAAAAATCCTCATTTTTAAATAAGTCACACAACATAGTTTTGAAGCCAAACATTTTCTTTTCTAAAAGTTTTAGACCCATTTTTGAAAACAAATACTTCATCACTTTAAGTATGTTTTTTCACATAGAGCCACTTAGTAAATTTGGAATTAACCAGGATATAAACAATTCTTTTCTCCACATTTAGCCTAAGTTCAAGGAACTACTTAACGTAGATTTTAAGAGATGCCTAACACCTTCCACTTGGAACAACTAGAACCCTTACCCGAATTCTTACTGGTTTAGCAGACCATTAAAAAATGATCTTTATAGACTTATAGGTAACCTAGTATATTTTTAAATATTAGGTGGTGACTCTTCTTTTATCAACTTCAGAAGGACCTCAAGTTGTATTTTGTTTTAATCTTTGCAAAATATGGTGAAACAACATGGCGACTCTGCTAGGGATTGTTACACTTAAGTTCTGACATTACTAGATTTGTCATGATTATTTGTTTGTGCTTTTATACACTGTCATCACAATTTTCTATCGAGTCTTGGCTATATACAATTACACACAAATCACGCGAGGGTTGTCTTTTCATCCCTTCGAACTTTATTTTTAAAACTCTTTAGTTTTAGAGAACGACATTGTGAGGTCAACTAATATGTCGTCTCACAATTATTCCGTCCCACTCTATCGGTTTAGGATACACTCTACTCTTAGTAAACATAGGTTATGTCTGCATACACCCTAGTGAGTCGTTCCTTGGCATCAAATCACAAATAGGAAAGCCTCCCTAATGTTAACGGGCCATGCACCTAATGACATGCCTTTTGTTAAACGATAAATTATTCCAGATCAAGACACTAAGGACTCAAAGAAAAACACTTTCCTAGCCTTTTCTCCCTTTTTAGATGGAAATCAACCATAGCATCCCTGAGATTAGCATGGTTATGGGAGCATCCCAAAAGTTGAAACAATGGCGAGAAACATCAGGATAGCACATGGAGACTGAATTAGGACACATATTGGGGCGTTGACTGCATTGATGAACGCCCGAGCTGATAGAGTGCTTACTAGGTTATTGATAAAAAAATTCCGGGATCCGGACAAAGCGCTTTTTAAGTTTGTCGACTATGAGCTAACACCTACCCTCGAGGAGGTTAACGACTTTACTGAGTTTCTATTCGCTGGAAAAAATCCCATACTGCAGGCCATATGTTTCTCTATGCATTGGGATTAAAGAGCAATGGGAAGCTGAGTAACGTCAAAGATGGGCGGATAAGTGTAGACCCACTGTTTGACAGATTTGGGAATCTAGAAAGCTCTGATTTACATCATTTAAGAGTTTCAGTGTGACAGGGAAATGTGGTCTCTTTGGCATTCTTGGGACTTCTAGTTTTCCATAGTGAAAGAGACGAATCCACATCAATATGCTACCTCTGGTCTTGGCCACATTTCGGGGAAAGGGTCACTCTTGTCCCAATGTTGTTGGCGGAGATGTTCAGAGCTTTATCAGCATGTTCAAGGGGGTATGACTTCCTTAAGGGTTGCAACCTGCTGCTTCAAATATGGGCTACAGAGCACTTCTTGCAAAGAGACCTGACCATCGATTACTTCATCAACACCATAAATATGATCTGCAGTCATGAAAAGAGAATGAGGCACCGGGGAACACCCTATGGGAAAGAAGAATCGTGTGAATTTTTGACTCACCTAACTGAGAGATTTCTTCAACTGGATGCTTTCTTGGCTAAGCGGTAGGACAATTGCGAGCGGCCGGAGAAATATTTTATTGAGCTGATGGGTTTGGAAGGAATTCAACCTTATGCATCACTAAGAGTTATGAGACAATTTGGTTTGGTCCAAGATGTACCAGTGTGGTCTCGAATAGATTTATTTGAGGATGACTATAATAGACAGATCCCAATTCCAAGAGGGAGCTGACTCCAAGATGAGTGGAGTGATTTGATCACGATGGGTGTGGGACAAAATGCGTGGTGCACACCAGAGTACTTTTTGTGGATTTATGAAGAACACTAGTTGGACAGGCCTAGTCGAGAAGGGTTAGCAGGATTGGAAGATTCGAGAGCAGCTTTGCAAGTATACCATACGATTCTACCTCACTACATTGTCACCTCTTCAATGAACTAACAGCTGGTCCCAGGATCGGTCGACCATATGCTACCACCACCGGATGATGACATTTAGGTAGCAGAGTACGTGCAGATTGTGTCTAAAAAGGAGCTGGAAGATGATCCGGAGAAGGAGCTGGAGTATAATCATGAGGACATCACGGAAGAATTTGAGGAGGATACCGTAGAAGACTAGAGGTGGAGATCCTAAGGGGATGATTAGTGAGTTGTTGGTTGATTTCCATTATGTACCCTTTAAAATTCCTTAAGGTTGGTCCTATAATCCCATGAAATCTTTGTAAACCCTGGAGGGGTCATGTTATAGAATTTGGCAATTACTTTCTATCATTTGTGGCAGTGATGCAATCACTGAAAGCTTTGAAGCTTTTGTAGCCCATGTTGTAACCATCAAATTCCATACCAATGAAAATCAATTTCGCTCCGGATCCGAACTTGTGAAATGATTTAGATATTTTTGTTAACACTTACGACGTAGGCCTACCATACATTAGGAACACGCTTGGTCAATATGTGAATTAACTGTGCTGTGTGATTATATTTGTGCACTCTCTAAGATAACTTCTACTCTTTTTTTGTTTTCTTGCTTGATTATTTTATTATTTATCCCCTTCCCCCTTCCCCCCGAACAGAGGTTGGTTTGTGTTTATATATAATCGGCCTAAACATAGTATAAATTGAGACCAAAGGAAAGCTTACCACTATAGATAACTCGGCTGAAAATGCTCTGGTAGTAACTGATGCCTCGGGTGGTTCGGGAGGAATAGATGAAACTCGTAATGATGAATAAGTCGCTCAGATGGAGCAAGAAATGGAATCGTTGAAAGTGGAGGTATAATAGACCAGGGAACTAGCATATCTGGCCGTGACAAGGCTCCCACAACCACCCCATTTTCCATCACTAGACTCAATCCCTAACCACTTTCTTCATCAACCCGACAAGCTGCCAATATCCCAACTACCGTTGCTTGTACTACAATCCTCGTCAGAACTCGGGTCATACCACCAGTTACTCCTGCAAATCCAGTAAATCCTCCCATACACATACCTTGTGTTCCTATCTACATTCAAGCCCCATAAAATCCCCCAACAAAAATCAATTTGTTCCAAAGTCCCCTCGTGACAATGTCACCATTGAAATTACCCATACGCAATATATACTCGCAGCACATACCGCCAATCATGAGTGGTATGTTCCACCCATATATATTGCAGCAAAACCAACTGTCACCGCTCCCATCATGGTCAAGGTGCCTTACAAGATTGATCAATATGCCGAAATGGAAAAGGAAGCAAGGTCCAAAGAAGATGAGTCATTGTCTAAAAAGCTATGGGTCCTGGGGAAACAGATGAAGAACTTGGAAGTCGCTCGAGGAAGAGAGAGCTTAGATTATGAGGATTCTTACATACATCCTAATGTCGATATGCCTGTGGGGTACAAACCCCCAAAATTTGATATCTTTGACGGGACAGGCGATCCCCACGCCCACTTAAGGGACTATTGTGATAATCTAGTAGGAGTGGGAAGGAATGAAAATTGAGAATTAAGCTATTCAAAAGAAGTTTGATTTGGGAAGCACTCACCTGGTATACCAGACATGATCCCTGGAATTGGAGAGAATGGCAAGACATGGCTGAGGATTTCATGAACTATTTTAGATTCAATACTGAGACTACACCAGACAGATTTGCTTTGGTAAACATACAAAAGAAGCCCTCTGAGTCATTTCAAGAGTAAGCTCGTCGTTGGAGTTCAAAGGAAGCCAGAGCACAACCCCAACTGGATGACAACAAACTAGAAAGTAATTCATTTGCGCCTAGGAAAGAATGTACTTTGAAAACATTATGGGAATAATGGGCTAGAAGTTCCCCGAGTTGGTCAAAATGGGACATTTCCTTGAGAGGTATCAAGTCCGGGAAGATACAATCCATGGACGCGTTGCCAGCTACTAGCAAAGCTATACAGTCTGGTCCCATCGGAAACGCAAATAATAAGAAGAAAGAGGTGACGGCAATTATCCCTTACTATCAACCAAGTACACCTCGTCGAGCCAACCAATACCCCACAAATACTCATACTCTAACCCAGCCTACTTACCCCAGACTATAATTCCATGCCACATTATAATACCCAGCCACATTACAATCAACCCCAAGCCAATACACATCCAAACCCACCATGACCATATGCCACTGTTCAAACTACAATTCATTAAAATATACCTGCTTATGCTCTCAGGCCACGTCCTAACCTCAAAGCACGAAACTCCAGAAACTTTATCCCAACCACCGAGCCGCTAGCCCAATTATTAGAAAGGCTGAGAAGAGCCGGATTGATTTTCCTGATTGAAGGAAGAATCCGAGACCAACCTACTAAGTATTTTGATGCAGGTAAGCGTTGTGCCTATCATTCAAATGTTCCAAGACATGACACCAAAGACATCTACGGGCTAAGGCACGAGATCAAAATGCTGATCATGAGCGGAGCTATCCAATGTACACCTAGCCCCACCAAATGTAAACCATAACCCGCTATCGAACCAAAGTAATCAAGGGGTGAACATGATCCTGTTGAAAGAGGACTATGATTTAAAAGGGATCATTGTTACCATGGGGAATACTGAAGCAACAAGGACAACTCTGGGTGGCCCCGTTAATCATCATGCAGTTAAAGCCGCCAATGATGGTCTAGACATACTAGCCGTGGCCCTTCACATCCATTGAAATGGATAAGAATCATGAGTATAAGGTAGTTTCGTGGGCCTATCAATCGAAGGTAAAAGGAAAAATTACAGAAACAGCGGCGTCTCATTGGATGACTCGATCTGGAAGATGATACGCTTCTGAAGAACTTAATCAAGGAAATCCAAATCGAGAGCAGAACTAGAGAAGGAATATAACTCATGCGAGGCGGCAGAATTCTGGAGAAAGATGCCGGTTAATGAGTAGTCTATTGAAGAAAACTTGAGAAAGACCACTTCCCACATATCAATCATGGACCTGTTGATGAGTTTTGATAGTCAGAGGTACGCTTTGGCAAAGGTATTAAGTGGAGTAAGCGTACTAGGTAACACCACTAGTGAAGTATTGGCAGAAACTACAGGGAAATGGTGGAGGCTAATAAGGTCTCTTTTAGAAATGATGAGCTTCGTACGGAGGGAGTGGATCACGATAGAGCTCTACACATCACCAGTAAACATGAAGACAAGGTCATATCTCAGGTGATAGTCGACAGGGGATCTAGAGATAATATTTGCCTGTTTTCCAATTTGTGAGAATTGGGTATCCATATAAGGGAGGTGAAAGAAATCCACGTGAGGGTAAGGGCTTTTGATAGATCGTAGAAAGATGTCATTGGAGAAATTTATCGAGCATTGCAAGTTGATGGATCGCAGAAAGACGTCATTGGGGAAATTTATCTAGCATCGCAAGTTGGACCTATTGAATTTCCAGTGTTATTCTAAGTGATAGTTATCTCATCGTTGTACAATTTTTTACTTGGGAGGCCATGGATACACATGGCATGGGCAGTTTATTCCACTCTCCACCAATGTATGAAGTTCGAATGAGGTTGTCAAGAAATAGTGATACATGGAGAATGGAGTCAGGTTGTTTATTAAGAACATGCGGTTCCTTTTATAGAGGGACTGGATGGGGTTGCCATTCATATGATCGAGATCATGCAAACAATGAAAATGGAGAAGGATGAATGGCACGACAAAACACAGTCGCTATATGGGTCACGGATGTCGATCTGGGAGATAATAAAATACGGGTACAAGCTAGGATATAGGCTGGGGGCCAGATCAAATAGGATAACTAAACCAATTCAACCGAAGCAACAGAAGGGTACTACCGGCTTAGGATACCAACCTGCAATTGGAGGAGTCCATAACAGTGACCCTGGAAAGAATGATTTCGTGCCTAAGCATGTTCGGAGTCCAGATCAAAGCTCAACGCAAGAAGAAGAAATCATCGATGGGATCGAAAGCTTGTTCATGGCAATGATCGAGGAGTGTTATGGTAAAGCTGACGCCGACCATTAGGGATGCCAAACCAGGAGAGACTTTATGGAACTGGATAGCCAGTCCATCTCTGGTTCACCGGGAATCTTGATAGTTTTGAATTGTAGTAATTTTTGAAATCGCATGATCAATTAAGGTTTGAATCATGGTGATTCTTTTTTGTTAAACCACATTGTTGAATGCTAAGACGTTCCTTTCAATGAAATAAAATTTTATTCTTCCTAAAGTATCACGCAAACTCTTTTTTATTTTAATTTATACCTGCCTTTTCTTTTCAGTGATCAAATTAATAAAAGAGACGGAGGTGATCAATTTGGGAAATAAAGGAGACTCGAATTAGCATCCACCTAGAAGTAGAACAGATGAATGAATTGGTGGAGCTACTCCAACAATACATTAATGTATTTGCTTGGTCATGTGATGATGTGCCTAGGCTGAGTATTGACATTGTCTCATATCGACTGCCAACCGATCCTGCCAAACCACCAGTCAAGCAGAAACCTAGAAAATTCAAACGTGATTTGAATTTGAGAATCAAAGAAGAAGTCACCAAGCAAATAGAGGTAAATGTGGTAAGGTTCATGAACTACCCCACCTGGTTGGTAAACATAGTATCGGTTCCTAAGAAGGATGGAAAAATTAGGATATGTGCGGATTATCGAGATCACAATAAAATTGGTCCACGGTCGATTTTCATTTTCCCAATATCCACATTATCATTGACAATTGTGCGGAGCACGATTTACAATCATTCATGGATTTTTTGCCGAACATCACCAGATCTTGATGCACGAAGAAGATGTAGAGAAAACAAAATTCACCATACCATGTGGGTTTACTGTTATAGGGTAATGCCATTTGGCCTTAAGCATTCCAGTGTCACCTACATGAAAGGTATGACTACTTTTTTTCATGACATGATCAACAAGGATGTTGAAGTATACGTGGATGATATTATCATCAATTCATGAAAGAGTACGAATCATTTAAGTGACCAGAGGGAGTTCTTCAAATGGTTGCGAAGGTACAATCTGAAGCTGAACCTTGCGAGGTGTTCATTCGAAGTTCTTGCTGGGAAATTATTGAGTTTCATCGTCAGCAGGAAAAGGGATAGAGTTAGATCCCTCGAAGATCAAGACTATTCAAGATTTACCTCCTCTTACAAGCAAGAAGGAAATAGTGAGCTTCTTCGGGAGATTGAAATGGACGGAAGAATGCCACCACGAATGGACGGAAGAATGCCAAAAAGCTTTCGACAAGATCAAAGAGTACTTGTCTAGTACGCCAATGCTGGTTACTCGTGAACCAAGGAAGCCGTTGTTACTACATCTATCGGTCTTAGATAATGCATTTGGGTGCTTTTTTGGGTAGCACGACGAGACCGAAAAGAAGGAGCTGGCTATCTACTGCTTGAGCAAGAAATTCATGTCGTACGAAGCGAGATACACCTTGTTGTAATGGACGTGATGTGCTTTAAGTTGGATCTCCCAGAAGTTGAGGCATTACCTGTCAGCATACACTACATATCTGATATCCACTCGACCCGCTCAAGTACATCTTCTTGAAGCCAATTCCAACTGGAAATCTAGCAAAGTGGCAAATCATTCTCAGTGAATTCGACATTGTGTACGTGATGCAAAAGGCTATTAAGGGACAAGCTCTAGCTGACTGCCTTGCAGAAAACCCAGTGGACAAATAATACAAGCCATTTACATATACTTCCCAAATGAAGAAGTATTATTTGTAAGAGAATACATTTCAGAGTCTTACCCGGGATGGAGGATGTTTTTCGATGGAGCTGCAAATTTTAAGGGAGTAGGAATCGGAGCAGTCTTAGTATCTGAATCAGGACAACATTATCCGATTTCAGCAAAGATAAGGTTCCTATGTACAAATAATATTGGGGTGTATGAAGCGTTCATCCTTGGGATTAGGATGGCGGTTGATATGAACATCAAAGAACTATTGGTCATCGGAGATTCTGATTTACTAATCCACCAAGTCTAGGGAGAATGGACTTCCAAGAGCGTCAATATTCTTGAATACTTTCATTGTGTGAAGGAATTGTGTATGAAGTTCACCAAGATTGAGTACAAACATGTTCCTGGAATCCAGAATGAATTCGCCGACGTTCTTGCAACATTGTCACCCATGATTCAACACTCGAACAAGAATTATATGGACCCTATTGAAGTGGAGATCTTAGACCAACATGGATATTCCTTCCACGTAGATGAATGCGCAGGGAGAAACATCCTGCTCCACATCTGTAGTACCGCTGCAACTCCTCGATGCCTAATCGACACGAGTACTCGACATCGTATCAGAATGAGTAGGATGGAAAATAAATGCATAAGCCTCAAAGGAATCAAATCGCACGAAGAGGAATCAAGAAGGGAAGTGCTCCTACTAGACTTGGTCATGACTTGTGAGACCTAAGTGAACCTAAAGCTCTGATACCAAGGTGTCACGACCCAAATTCCGCTAGTGGTTGTGATGGCGCCTAACACCGCAATTAGGCAAGCCAACAATGATTAGTCAAATTAATTACTCATTTTAGTACATTAAAATCATAATTTGTATTAATGAAATAGTGTGAAATAGAATTTACACGAACTGCAATAGAGAATAACCTGTTGGAACCCCAAAAAACCTGGTGTCACAAATGCATGAGTATCAACTAGGAAATATAATAAAATACAACATCTGTCTTGAATACATGTTAGACAGGAAGATACAAATAACTCTGATGTAGACTTTGCAGACTGCGGATCGGAGCGTGAAATGCAGCTCATGGTAAAGTCCCCGGAATGGTCGCGCCTCTGCGCCCAAAAAACAACCAGACATATAAGTACCTGCACAAAAATTGCAGCAAGTGTAGTATGAGTACGAAAATCAACGCGTACCCAGTAAGTATCTAGCCTAACTCCAAAAAAGTCGTGACGAGGAGTCGACATCAACACTTATTAGTGGTACAATATGATAGATACAATAAAAAGTAAACAGGGAGTTAGAGTAGATAAATGAAATAACAAGTGTAAATACGTGGTACAGTCCTCCTCTCAGTAATTACTCTAACTCTCAGTTAGTAACTACCTCCTCATTGGAGTATATATATATATAATGAGCCTTACCAGATAGGTTGTCACAGTTTAATCAAGATTAAGCTCACAGATATGTTAGCTTCTTGCCAATTATTATGCGCGATTTCATATGAGTATTTTATAGAAATACCGACGCGTACGGCCCGATCCCGTCATAATATGTGCACTGCCGAGGGTCGAATGACACAAACCATAGATACATCTATTATATTGCCGAGACGAATAGCCCGCTCCTATGAGAGTGTGATACAAAATCCGGCTCAGGCGAACGGCTCGATCCCATCATAATGTGTGCACTGCCAAGAACCGAACGACACGAACCATAGATGTGTCTATTATACTGCCGAGGCGAATGGCCCAATCCACTTAGAATAGAAGCTTTGACGGGTCCTCAACCCCACTCAAGAATAGTCATGTGAGTTATAGATTTTAAGGAAACTTGTCGATGAGAACGCATAACGCGGAGAATTTCGTAAAGAGAGTACAATTAATTAGCGGCTTATCTTGAACCCCGTCAAGCCTCTACAGTAGCAAGTCTATCACTATATGCAAGTCTAGTCTCAAATCGTAATCTAATATAAGGAATTTAATAGGCAGGAGACAACTTAAGTAGTACAGCCATAGCATGGTGTGAACCTAAGTCTACCCGGACATAACATGAATCTAGCTACGCACGGACTCTCGTCACCTTGTTCATACATAGCCCCCGCGACAAGTAACACGTAACAATTACATAACCTAGGGGTAGTTTGCCCCTCACTGGGTTAGATAGGAGACTTACCTTGCTCCGAAGTTCCAACACCGGCTCCAAAGCCTCTCTAATACCTCAAATCAAAGCCAGTCGATCCAAAACTATTCAACAACGAGCAAACAAGTCAAAATACATTATAATATCCATAATTAATCATTTAAAACAACTTCTCGACTCCACTCGAAAAGTCTATAAAAATCAACCCTCGGACCCACGTGCCCAGATTTCAAAAATTTTCGAGTATAAACATTACCCATAGCCTTACGATCTCAAATATATAACTTATTCCCAATTCTATGTCCAATTTCGTGGCCAAAATTCAAAAATATCAATTTTTAGGTTTTTCTTCAAAATCCCAAATTTCTACTAATTTCCATGTTTATATCCATATATAAACCAAGTATTTAACTTGTATTTGGTGGAAATCACTTATCTTATGATGGTTGACGAAGAAGCTCCTCCAAAAATCGCCCCCAAGCTCGGCTCCCATAAAAAATTTGTGATAAAAATGAGCCAAACTCGTTTTTGCTAACTTATACACTGCCCAAACAACCTTTCTTCACGTTCGCGAAGGCCAAATGCCACTGCCTCAAAATCTCTTCTTCGCGTTTGCGACCAGAAGGACGCGTTCGCGAAGCCTTCCGTCCTCATTGCTCCCCATTCGCAGGGTAAGCCTCGCGTTCGCTTAGGCTAAACGACTCCAGGGCCCAGCTCCCCTTTCCTTGTACGCGTTCGCGAACTCCCTGTCGCAGTTGTGTAGGTTGGTTCAATTTTCCCTCCGTGTTCATGATCATTGTGTCGCGTTCGCATAGAACAAAATCCATCGGCTCAAAATCCTTCTTCACGAACACGGGACTCGCTTCGCATTCGCGAAGGTCAAAACCATAACCAGCAACCAGCAGCATCAAAACACCCGAACTTAGTCTAAAACCACCAGAATCACACCCGAGGCCCCTAGGACCCCATCCAATCACAACAACCAATCCTAATACAATAAACGAACCTGCTCGAGGCCTCAAATCACATCAAACAACATCACAACTATTAATCGCGCCCCAATTCAAGCTTTATGAACATTAAAACTTCAAACTTCTATACTCGACGCCAAAAACTATCAAATCAAGTCCGATTGACCTCAGATTTTGCACACAAGTCCTAATTGACATTACGGACCCACTCCCACTTTCAAAATCGGAATCAGAATCCGACCCTGATATAAAAAAGTCCACTCTCGGTCAAACTTCCCCAAAATTTCTACTTTCACTATTTCAAAGCCTAATTCCACAACGGACCTCTAACTCACAACCCAGACACTTTCCTAAGACAACAATCACCATATGGAACTATTCCCAGGCTAGGTATCCCAAACATATATCGATAACAACAAAATCTACTTCATACCAAACTTAGGGAATTCTTAAACCTTCAAAATGCCAACCCTGCATAATAAGCGCACGAATATTCCCGGTCCACCAGATTTCGACCCGAACATACGCCCAAGTTTGAATTCATCATACGAACCTATTGGAACCTTCAAATCCTGATTCCAAGGTCATTTACTGAAAAGTCACACATTAGCCTATTCTTCCTACTTAAAGCTTCTGAAATTAGATTTTCTTTCCAAACCAATTCCCGAACATCCTGAAATTTAATCCCGACCGCATGTACAAGTCATAGTACCTGAAGTGAAGCTACTCAAGGCCTCAAACAGCTAAACGAAGCGCTAGAGCTCAAAATGACCGGTCGGGTTGTTACACTCGGCCAAAGTAGGCTCGGTATCTTGGCCATTCTGGCCGCGCTCTTAGGCGCTCGACCATAGTAGGCTCGGTACATAATTTACCATCTGATCTGAGGTTGCCCAATAAGGTCCTGCCCACCGATTATAACTTTGTGTTCATGAAAATACTGTAATATTGTAAATATAGATAGACCCTCTACTCTCTTGACTAAAATAAGACAATAATTAACTAAATAGAAAGTCCAAATATGGGAGAATGCTGTAACTTATGAGACTAGGATAATGTGAATAAATTCAGCAATACGAACTTCTCTTTATGTCTCTTTATCAAACACATGAAGTTATGAGATTATGCCAAAATGAAGGAAAGGTTTAGCCTTAACTTACCTTATCAAAATCATTCCAACAACCACGTTGTACTCGTCTATTCGCACTTTAATCTACAACAACGATAATAATACAATCATTAAGTTACATAAGGTACAACTATCACCTAATGAACGATAGGCTTATTTTATATTAAAACGGGTAGTATCTCCCCCATAATCTTTACTTCCTCCAAATTCAAGATAAAACCAAAAACACAAGAACACAACAATAACAACATATATACATTATTTTCTAACCTTATATACACCACAAAATACTACAAAACAGCCCTACACACCCCAATCTCTTCATACACAAAACGACCACCGTAGTAGTGTCAAACAGCCCGAAAATATTATGACGAATGACCAGCCCACCACCCTGCATTTATGTGGTGTCTATCTATACCCTTTCTCCTCCAAAACTCAAAAATAGTAGCAAAACATGAAATCCAACAGCAACACAAAACAGCCCACAAATTAGTTCAATACAAGTTGAATAACTCGAACTCATAGCTTTCGATCATCGTCCCATGAGTTCTTACGATTATTGAACGACTTCCCATACGTTTCCGGCTGTATGAAAGATGGATGAAAATAGCAGTAAACATACCTTATTTGTTGAATAACTCAGCTCCTAACTTGGTTCTTCAAACTCTAGGTGTTTCCTACAACTAGAACTTGAAAAGTAGCGAAAATCAATTAGGGTTTGTGTGCAATTTTTGGGAAGATTTTTTCAGGGGTTTATGTCTGGTTATTGTGATATATAATGAGTGTTATATTGCAGTAGATAATCACTTACATGAGCTCTTTGGCCGACCCGAAATAACCCCTTTTTTGGCATATTTAGTCCTCTCATTTAAACAAGAAGGTGACACACCTACTTGTAACCTAGCAGTCTGCGCAGTCTTGCAAAAATGCATATATCTCTCTACTCCGATGTCGTATTGACAAACAGTTTAATGCGTTAGATAATAGACTTATTTATCCTCAATTTGATGGGTGGAATACCCCATAACTCTAAGTATATCGGGAGAAAATCGAAGTTACATTTGATCCAAATTTTAGTAAAACTTATGAACATAACATGTTTACTCTTAGATACTTGGGGAATTTTTTTGCTAGAGTATCCCCCGTACACTAGACCAAAACTAACCTACACGCAGCCAAAAAACATGCTATACATGCCACACATGGCCAATGCCTTGGAGGCCGTCCAAAAAACTTGGGCCTATAACTTCCCTGAGACTGCTCCTAAGACCTGGCAAATCTCATCCTCTTATGTTGCCCTAGCTCACTCCTCTCTGTACACTGCTGTCGACACCTACCCCTTTCTATATTCTGGGCGAATGCCTGAATCAGGGAGATATTTATACTATCCTGCAATGCAGCGGTGGCACATGCCTCGGTCAACTCTGGGGCCAACTCTGCTATAAACTTGTGGATCCTATCCTGCATTGTAGCACCTATGGATGGAGCATATCTGGCCAATGAGTCAAAACAGAGACAATACTCTCGAACACTCATATTGCCCTGCTTGAAGGCTAGAAACTGATCGAGTCGAGCATGTCGGATCTCCCATGGTAAGTACTGGTCAAGGAAGGCATTTGAAAAATTCTCCCAAGTAGCTATAGGTGCATTACATCTCTAGACCTCTCCCATCCCTCGTACCAAAGGACAGCTTTATCTCGGAGTCAAAAAACTAAGCTCAACTGCCTCTTTCTCCTTGGCATGTATAACCACAAAGAGCTTGTGAAGCTCATCTATGAAATCATGTGGGTCTTCCCTCTGATCTGTCATTGTGAACTCTAGGGGACTCAAAGCGATAAACTCTTGAACCCTTAAACTCCCAGACCCCTCAGAAGACCCCGCACTAGTTGATGCCCTAGCCTGTTGCTGGGTAGCTACCAACTGTGTGAACAAATGCACCGCACACCTCAAGTCCTGATCTGTTAGAAGTGGAGGGTAAACTGGATGTGCGGTATCCATAATAATCTCCTCAAGTGGTGGAGGAGCCAGTAATGGGAGAGTAGGGGTCTCGCCCTGGGCCTTATACTAGGCTCCATCTACTGGGGGGTACCCTGCTGGTCCCCTCCCCCGCTGCTGCATCTCTCCTCTAACTAGTTGTAGTCTTCCTAGTCACCATCATCTCTGTATGCAAACACCAATATGTAAGTTCAACTCGAACTTCCTATAACTCAGTTCTACAGCACGATTTAGATATTAAAGAAGGGTAACCAACTCCTAAATGCCCTGTAGTTCCCTGCTTATATAATGTGGTGCACAATAGATCTATAAACAAGACCCTACTATACACGGCTTGTAGACTCCCTAGTATAGAACTGCTCTAATACCAAGTTTGTCACGCCCTGAACCTGGGGGCGAGACCGTCTCCCAGTGCCTTACTTAACCTAGCGTACCCCGAACATACAATGCCATACTTTGTACATAGGGCCACATTGCAAGAAAATTTGCGGAACAAAATATAAAACTGAACGGAATCTATCTCTGACTGAATAGCAATATAAAGCTGGGCCGATAAGGCCGCCATAACTACTACAACTGACAAACCAACAAAAATATACATACAAGGGCTACAAGCCCATCATACTACACTAACTGACTGGATATGTCTACAAGCCTCTACTGATGGATGTATTGCGGTCGGAACAAGACCCCAACCTACCTACAATATATATACATATATACACAACATGTATTTAAAACCCTAGACCCGACAACTCCGAAGGACGTGGAGCTTACTAATCAAGCTGAACACAGACAACACCTATGGAGGAAGTCTACCAGTATGTCTACCCGAAATTGCATGCATGAAATGCAGCGTCCCCATGAAAGGGACGTCCCTACAAAATAATGTATCGAGTATGTAAGGTAGTAGAATAACTTAAGGTTGATACTAAACTAATAATATAATAATTGAAAGAATTGGGAGTCGAAGATGATTTGGAAATGTACTTACTTGTTGATATTGACTAAACTCTCTCAATATAGTAAGTAAAGTAGTTGTCCGGCCCTTATATATGTAATTGCTCGGCCGTAGTAGGCTCGCTGATAGGCGCTCAGCAATGCTAGGCTCGGTATCTCGGCCATTCTAGGCTCGCTCATAGGCGCACGACCACAATAGGCTTGATATATAACTTACCATCAGATCTGAGGTTGCCCAATAAGGGCCTACCCACCGATTATAACTAGGTGGTTGTGAAAATACTGTAATATTGTAAATATATATAGACCCTGTACTCTCTTGACTAAAAGAAGACAATAATTAACTGAATAGAAAGTCCCAATAAGGGAGAATACTGTAACTTATGAGACTAGGATAATGTGAATAAACTCAGCAATACAAACTTCTCTTTATGTTTCTTTATCAAACACGTGAAGTTATGAGATCATGCCAAAATGAAGGAAAGGTTTAGCCTTTAACATAACTTATCACAATCTTTCCAACAACTACGTTGAACTCGTCTCTTTGCACTTTAACCTACAACAATGATAATAATACTATCATTAAGTTATGAGAGGTACAACTATCGCCTGAGGAACGATAGGCTTATTTTATATTAAAACGGGTAGCATCTCCCCTATAATCTTTACTTCCTCCAAATTCAAGATAAAACCAACAACACAAGAACACAACAATAACAACATATATGCATTATTTTTCAACCTTATATACACCACAAAACACTATAAAACAGCCTTACATGCCCAAATATATTCATACACAAAACGACCACCGTAGTAATGTCAAACAGCCGAAAATGTTACGACGAACGACCAGCCCACCACCCTGCATTTATATGCTGTCTCTCAACACCTTTTCTCATCCAAAACTCCCTAATATAGTAGCAAAACACGCAATCCAACAGTAACACAAAACAACCAACAAAACAGTCCACTACAAGTTGAATTACCCGAACTCACGGCTTTCGATCACCCTCCCATGAGTTCTTAGGATATAGAATGACTGCCCATACATTTCCAGCATTATGTTATATTGCGCTATATAATGAGTGTGACATTGTAGGATATAAGCCCTTAAATAGGCTCTTTGGTCGACCCAAAATAGCCCCCTTTTGGGCATATTTAATCCTCTCATTTAAGCAAGTAGGTGACACACCTACTTGTCACCTAGCAGTCTGCGCAGTCTCGCAAAACACATATTTCTCTCTACTTAGATGTCAGATTGACAAAAGGTTTAATGCATTAGAAAATAAACTCATAGATCTTTTGTTTGAAGGGTGGAACACCCCGTAACTCTTAAGTATATTGGGGGAAAATTGCAGTTACATTTGACCAAAATTTCAGTAAAACTTATGAACGTAACATGTGATGACTTTCATCGACTTTTGTTCCACAACTCTCTTGACTTAAAAACCTAACACTTGACTATCATAAAACTAAAATAAATCATAAAATAGCTCGGTTATCAAGTTAATAACCCTAGTTTCACCCCAAAGGTACGGGTTATAACATTCCCAACTTGCCGACTTTCGACGAACCATTATTTTCTTCAATTCCTTTAGCTTCTGAACCTTCCAACCCTCTTCGTACTTATTGTTCATGATTTTCAATATTTGTAACCTCCGAGGTAAAATGATAACTTACTTTATATACTTTTAAATATGATCTCATATTTGGTCTTACATTAGTTTACTTACGACGCACTTTTACGTACGAAAATATCGACTCATAGTGGCTAACTTGTGACATGAAAGTCTAAATATGATTTAGGAATAGTAAAAACATCAAAGGAATGGAATAAATGGAACAAACGGAAGTCCGGATGGCTTACGTCAAATTGGCCATTTTCCCTTTTGTTTTTGTTGTGTTTTGAAGTTCCAACTTAAACTATTTTCTTCCATAGTTCACATATTGAACTAAATAATATACAAGGATACCATATAGGCTAATATTTCTCCTGAACAACCCTTAAAAGATCAAGATGAAAGGTTAGAACATAGCTAAATCAAGTCATATCAAAAATGAAACAAAAATCCTACATACCTCTTGTGTTCTTGCTTCTAAACCTTGTTCCTTTTGATCCACACCCTTAATTATTCCTGTATTACTAAAATATAGAGGTGAAAAGCTTCAGTAGCCACGAATCTCTTTCCAAAACATGATTTATAAGGAGAAAGGAGGACGGCTAAGTCTTACCTATGTCGTACGGATCGTGTTGATATGTTTGCCTCTTGACATTGGGCTGCGGATGATGGAGTTGCTTCAAAAACCTAAGGATGTCTTTAGGAAGTCCAGAGAGACATTTTAGGTCTGATTTGGGTCTAAATGAGCCTTAGAAACGAAGGCTACAACTTTATATATTAAGATAATCCTTAACCAACCTTATGGGTCGCAAAGGGAGCTGCTTGCGCAGTTTCGCGAAAACGCGAATATCTCTCCATTCTGACGTCACATTGACGAATGATTTAATGCGTTAAAAAATAAACTCGTATATCTTCAATATAGTGGGTGGATCACCTCGTCATTCCAGTTACATTGAGTGGAAAGCTCAATAAAATTAGACCTTAATTTTAAGTAAAATTATGAATGTAACTTGCAATGACTTTTGTCGACTTTCTTTATTCGAACTTGACTTCAAATTATAACACAAGACTATAATACGACTAAAATACCTCATAATATCACCTTCTTATCATGTTAATCATCCTAGTATCACCTCAAAAGTACGGGTTATAACATTCCCAACTTGTTGTTTCGATGAAACGTATTTTCTTTGATGTTTTAGCTTCTAAACATTCCAAACCTCTTGGTACTTGTAGTTCATGATCTTAAATAGTTGTAATCTCCAAGATAATATGATTAAATTACTTTATGTACTTTCAAAGATGATCTCATTTACGAGCTTACATCAATTGAGTTATGATGTACTTTTACGTACGAAAACTTGGGGTGTAACATCATTCTCCCTATTGGAACATTCTTCCTCGAATGTTGACTGATGCGCTTATCCATATCATAACCTATAGCTCATACGAATACATTAGTTCTATCCTTTCCATCTAGGTTACTATTATGTGAATAAAAACAAAGGCTGGGGCACTCCCTCTTTTAGGCCTCTTTTTCACACTACGACCTGTGGTAGTGATCCTTCCAATCTCATAAATGTTGCTACCTTCTGTCATGCAACATCTACGACTCTGTCCTAGTACGCACGCCTATGCAACCTTTCTCTCCTTTTTCCTCCAGCCTTTATCCAATCTCTCGGCTTCACTTTTTGAATGTATATAGAATTATGACAAGCTGTCCCTCTAGGCATCTATAAGTGTACTGAAGTTCTTTGTTTGGTAGTTTGTCGAACTTACGACTATTGCTATATTTTGTTTCATAGCCTCGATTATCTATCCTTATGGCATTACTGCATATGGGTAGATCATACTATACCATAACACTTACTTATGTTTATTATTACCAAGCTCTGCCACCTAACTCCATGTTACTCTCTCCCTTCTTATCCTATAAATCTATGTCTTTTAATGCTTCCTCATTCTGTTCATCTTAAGAATGACAGCCTGATCTCATCTCATACTTTGGAACTTTTATCCATCTATTGTTGATTCACCTTAATGTTGATATATAATCTACATTTGATAACTTGAAACCTCTTACATAATACATTATCACTAGGGCTCACATCTTATCGATGAACATCTAAAGTTATTTTCCTGATCCACCTAGGGACGATACTATACTTCAATAACCGTATTTCGTAGCATCTCAACGTGATTCATTTATGGGGGTATTCCAATCATGTGCAAATCATGATATCCCTACTTTTTGAACCATTACTCAATCGAAGGCCTAAACATCATCCTCCTATCATTTGTCACAATTACACTCTTATTCTATTACCAGGGTAATATTCCATCTCTTCTGAATGCATCCGAGTTCATTCAGGCTGTACTGAGCTTTTTATAACTTACAAAAACCATCAGCTCTCTTGTTTGGATGGGCTCAATCCCGAGGCCTTACCTATTCTCGTCACCTCCTCACTCGCCTTTTCTTATCCTTACTCCGATCTACCTAAAACCTTGTCGCTCTGCCATTAGCTTGCGACATGCACGTATCTATTCATACTACTCACAACCTTCATTTTACTTGCTATCACCAAAGATTTACTTATGCTATTCAAGAACCTCAAGCGAGACATCATGTTGTCGCTAACTCTAACCTGATGGTAGCCTGATCTTAAGTCTACCTTCGAAAAGCATTTTCCGCCCTGAAGCTGGTCGAACAAGTCATCAATTCTGGGAAGGGGATATTTTTTCTTAATCGTGACCGTGTTCAACTGCTTGTAATCTATACACGTACATAGGAAGCCATCTTTCTTCTTCACAAATAAGGCTGGTGCTCCCAAGGATAATTGTTAGTTTTAATGAAACCCTTATCTATCATATCTTTCAACTGCTCCTTAAGTTCCTTTAATTTTGTGGGTCCCATCTTGTAAGGAGGAATAAAAATTGGTTGCGTACCCAACACTAAATTGATTGAAAGTCAATTCCCCGCTCTGGAGGAAGAACTGGAAGCTCATCTGAAAATATGTGAGGGAACTCATTCCCTATTGGAACTGATTTAAGAGTCGGCATTCTCTTCTGTATGTCTCGAACATGAACTATATGACATAAGCATCCCTTGGTGATGATGTTCCTCGTCTTAAGGTACGGAATAAATCTACCTTTTGGCGATATGGAAATACCTTTCTATTTTATAACTGACCCTTCTAGAAAAGTGAACTGGACCATCTTCTCTCTATAGTCAACATTAGCATAACAAGAAGAAAATCAATGCATACCAGGTATAAAATCAAAGTCAACCATTTCTAATTAAATCAAGTTAGCTGTAGTACTACGGTAGTCAATCACAATAGTACAACCTCTAAAACACGCCTAGATACTACTGAATCACCAACTGAAGTAGCTACCTGAAAAGGTTTAATGGTTTCTGGTTCTATCCCAAACTTAGTAGCAACAATGGGAATAACATATGATAGTGTAGAACTAGGATCTATCAACACATACACATTATGAGAATTCACTGATAAAGTACCTGTAACGACGTTTGGTGAAGCATCTCTATCCTGACGACCAACCATAACATAGGTGCAGTTTTGGGGACCGCCTGTAGTTGGAGCTCTACCTCGGCTTCTACCATGTAATGCTAGTGTTTGAGGAACTTGCCCTTCCAGGTGTGCTGGTGCTGAAGAAGTAGCAACTGATCTCGCCGGCTGAGCTGCGCCATTACTACCCCTAGATGGGCAATCTCTCATAAAATGGCCTGAATCGCCACAAACATACATGCATCTACACGCAACTGGCATCGGCCCAAATGGCGTCTACCACAATAAGGACACCTAGGGTAAAGTGAACCACCCTGACTGGAAACACCTTGATGCTAGGATTCTGAATCCCGTGATGCCTGACTAGCTCGAATGTGGGGGTCAATCATATCTCAGCCCCTAAAATTGTGAAGGAGTACTAAGTGTATGCTGCCTGAAACTCTGCTGTCTACTAGAACCAGATGTCTCACTAAACGAACCTGAAAATTTGCCTCTCTTGCTTGAGATTCTATCTCTGCCAGCCCTCTGCTTCTGATTCCTTTCCTCAAGTGATACGAAGAATGCTTAAATACGTGCAATATCCACACCGGCTTGCATAGATACATTCATTTACTAAGTGAGGACCAAGTCCCATTACATACCGTACCCTGGCCTCTAGGTCCGATACAACTACTGGAGCAAACCTTGCCAAATAATTAAAGCGGAGGTTGTATTATGCAACACTCGTACCACCCCATCTGAATGTTAGAAATTGATTCAATCGTGCTATACATGTCTCTGTGGGCAAGTAATGGCGGAGGAATGCCTCTGAGAACTCCCTCCATGTAGGTGGAGCAGCATTTGCTTCCCTAGACATGTCCCAAGTGGTATACAAACCTATTGCTAGATCCTATAATCTATATGTTCCAATTCAACTGACTCTTCATCTGTGGCGTGCATAATTCTAAGGGCCTTGGCTACTCTATCTAGGAAATCCTTGGGATCTTCTGGTGCACTAAATCTCGTGAAAACTTGAGGCTCTAATATAAGGAAATCACGAATCCTAGTGTCATGCCTCGACCTCGGCGAGCGTGACTGGGGCTCAACCGAGATACCCCGGTCAAGCAAGCCTACTTGATGTCTTCTACCCAACCTTACCCATGATCAATATAAGAATAAATAACAAGAGATATACGATAGAATACTAAAGTGTTCCACATCTTTTCCATGACTCAAAAGATATTCATTTTACAATTTCAAAAATATTACAAGTTCATAATTACGAGAGAAAACATGTTTTCCAAATAACAACACTTCTAGTTCATTACCCAACATCAAACACCACCCACAACATGTCTACAGAGCCTCTAAGTAAAATAGAGGAGTAGTATGAAAGTACTGGCGACAAGGCCCCGGCTATACCTCAAAACACGAATTACAACATCAAGTGAAATCAGGCCCAAAATAGAGTAGGGCTCACGGGTCCACAAAAACCCTAATCATTCTATTTATAATGGTCCAAAAGTCATGGTCTAAAAGTGATAAAAATAACCCTGCAGATCAAGTTTGCGAATGCAGAATGGGTCATAGAACGCTTTCGCGCTCCGCACATCTTCATTTGTCACCGTATAATTGAGCACAAAGTTTTCCAGTTTTGCATCACATTTTGGTTATGTGGTCCGCATATTGGTTTCACGATCGCATAACGTACTGCAAAGTCATCTTCACCGGAACTCATTTTGCATTTGTGCGATCATTATGCGGTCCGCATAAGAGTTATGCGACCGCAAAATGGATCGCAGACTTGACTCTCAGAAACTAGGATGATCTGCTTCATTCTACGACGGATCTTTGGTCCGCACATCACATTTGCGGTTGCACACCTGGCACATTTCTGCCTTTCCATGGGCTTTTGTCATCTTTGTCGTGTTCTTGGCTCTTCAAGTTGGTTTCCTGCAAAACACCAAAACTACATAAGAAATGACTTGTAATGCTTTAAAAGGTGAACTAAAGTCTATGTAATTAGTGTCAAAAGTGCTACATTTCTACGGCACATCACTCACCAAAACCTACTGAATAGAGAGTAAGTGCTAACGTGGACCAAAGTTGCTCGCTGATGAACCACTTGCATCTGATGCAGTGCCCCTGGCAAAAGGGACGTTAGTGCATGTGGAATAGTACTAGTATGTGAAGCTAAATGTCCTCTTTAGAAATAGAATGCCAATATAAGAAGGGGAAAACCATGGAAGCAACAAGTAACAATCAATGATATCCAAATGCCAAGTTAAAATATAATAATTTTCAAAATATGAAAATAATATTATTTTTGGTGGGAGATCATTAGCACCGATATACCACCATGTTTTTAGCATGGAGTCCAATCACGCCCGATCGGCTAGGCCATCTCTTCACGAATAATGTGGATTGACATGTGATGCAAAAGAAAGGAGGTACCAAGAGTAGGAACCACCATGTGCGCGATATGGTGTCCGATCTACACTCGATCAGCTAGGCCGCCTTCCCACATATGTCGTGTGGGTCGACTTGATCATTTCCAATTCACAGCTATCATCAATCTCATCCCAATTTAGGGGAATATTCTCATCACATCAATATTTTAATCTCATCCCACATGAGGGAATAATTACAACCCACTCCTACATCGGCACGTGTAGTTTCGGGTGTGGGCCATTTCGACTCACCCTTCCTCGGTTCGCTAATGATATTCCCAAAAATATTTTTGTTTTGCACACAAGGGAAACAGTAGTACAAATACATTCACCTCATAACCTTTTACACAATATATGTAGCTTTATTAGTAATTTCAACCATCCAAAACATCATTATTTCCTCGACTCTTTTGGCCATACGTAAGATTCTTCATTCATGGCACGTTGGCCGTTTATCATATTCCACACTTTCATTTCTTTACATTCAAAGACCATCATTATAGACATCAACATATAGAGTATTCCGAAAATCACAATTTTAGGTTCATTAGTAATGAAGGCTTTAAACACAATAGATTCCTTTCCAAGAATAGAGCAAAATGACTTGGAATTGAAGCACCAGTTAAAATCATAACCGAATGACACACCACCTATTCTTGAAATACTTTTTCCCAAAAGGACAATACACAATTTCAACTCATGAGTATGTAAAAACACAAATCACAATGGAAATATTTATAATGGAGAGCCTGGTGATTTACGATTGGAACATGAATAAAAATCAAATGCACTAGTTACAACAACCATGGTCACGTTTTACATCTCACTCTCACTTCTTTCACTTCCAAACATTATCATAGGTTACCAACAATTAAGGGCATTTGGAATCGAGACCTCAAATATATATATATATATATGAACTACATGAGTCTTAAGCACGTTGAGTTTTTGTTCCAAGTTAAGCATAATGGACTTTCATTTGAAGCACTAATTGAAGTCATAACATTTCAATACATAAACCATACTTGAGCACATTTTCAAAAAGGTCATAATAGGATAGGAACAATTGGAACCCATTTTCAGTATATGCATCATTCAACACAACACTTACTTAGGATAATCGATTTTATTAGGAACAATTCGAAACAGGAGAATTAAGAATCTGGGCCAACCATACTTGAAACTTATGGGAGCATCATGTAATTCGATTCTATGAGACAAGTTTAGTCAACATACTATTCCTGAGTTTTCCATAGGTTACTACAACGTCCTAACACTTCTAGCGATATCAATCTGTAGAAATATAGCAAAAATAGGATAATAATTAGAAGGATTCTCATGACATACGTCTCTTGAGAATTTTGTCAAACACCTATTATTAAAAATCGACTACAAAGATCTACATTGATAATCCCTTCCTCTCTCAACCAATTTCAACAAGAAACTACTCAAAATAGTTCAACAACCCCACATACTACCACCTAATGTCACATGCATGGCCTATCTCCAAGTCTATAACCTAATTAAACCCATAACAATTCCATGAAGGTTTTAGGACAAGGTCTTACCCGAGTAGATGATGGTCTAGTGAATGATTCCCTTAAATCTTCAAGATTGGGCAATAATTGATGATCAAAGCACTTTGGGATCCTTCCTCTCTCTCTATAACATTCCCCTCTATCTAAAATATGTGTTTAACCCGGCCAAAATGTCCCCAAAGTTGTTTTATAAGAAATTGGGTCCAGTTACAAAAAATAGAAAATAGACCATCTAAACACAACTATGCAGTCGCAGAATAGACCGCAAAACAGATATGCGGCCCGCAAAATGGACCGCGAAAGTGATGCCAAAAACTAGGCTGGTTTTGATAGGTCTGCGGTAGGTCTGCGGTCCTTAGACCAGTTTTGCTGTAGGTCTGCAGTCTGCAGACCAGTTATTCCATCGCGAAATGGACCGCAGAATCCCCCTGCAAAGCTCCTCATGCTAACTCTACGACGGCAGTGTGGACCCCAAAATGATTATATGGTTACATAATGGACCGTACAATAATCTTCAAAATTAAACCATTTTTTTTTCTCAACTCTGCGATTGGTATATGGCCCGCATAATGGATCTGCGGTCGCGAAACTCACCGCATAATTTCCTTCTTCTACCAAAAATTTGCATCAACTCCTCAGTACATTCTTCAACCTAAAAAGTCTGTAACACGGCGAGCTTCCGCGAAGATTATTTACAACCTTCGAACACATTTTCCTACCTCAGCACTACAAAACCTTAAATTCCTTGCCGGAAATTTGCTGGGCCTTACACCTAGAACCCATATCGTCACTCCGAGGACTTGTATGCTACCGTCTGGCTTGAGTAGCTGCAATGCTAGTAAACAATCACACGACCTACCTCATGTCGTCGTGTTGCGGAGCTAAAGGTGCGGTAACTAGAGCACCCTAATTTCTCCCTTAATAGACGGAGTTTGTAAAGCTTCGAATGGATCCTCATCTCTTGACTCCTCTTGCTTATCTAACAAAATGGGTACGCTGCTACTACCCTGGCCAGCAATTGTTTTGCCCTCCTAGACAGCTGTGAGTCTCGTCTGCGGCATCGCTACATGTAAAACATTTCATCAGAAGGCTGAATACTTATAAAATAGCTCTATCGCACGATCTAGAGAAGAAGGAAGGTCAACTATCTTATAATGCCCTGTAGCCTCCTATATATAAGTGGGGTGTGCAACACACCCATAAATAGGACTTTACTAGACACGGCATGTAGACACTCTAAGACTAAACCTGGCTCTAATACAATGTTTTTCATGACCCAGCCTAGTGTTGTGACGGATAAACGACACTAAGTTTTGATCATTACTACACATACTGATAATCTACTAATAATGAATATAACTGATAAACTGAACAAGCATAAGCATAGCTGGAAAGAACGGTACAATCTGAAAAGCCGACAAGGCTAACACAAGCGGACATATAAAATATACTAACTGCACAGGTGCATATCAACAGGCCAATAGGAGTGCTAAACTGAACAAATACAGGACGGAATAGGGCCCTGCCATACCAAAACTACCTGACTATACACATATCAAAAGATAGGTAACTCCGGGAGCAAGCGGAGTGACTCCAACAGCTGGTGGATGGCCTACTAATTGGCTCAGGAGCTGATATATCTGTACATGTGCGGCATGAAAAGTAGTGCCCGGGAAGGGATGCGAGTACGATATGTACAAAGTATATAGGGTCGAAAGAATATGTAAAACATACTAAAGTATGAATGTATGCTGGAAATCTGAATAAAAGGTGAAAGCTAAACAAGAGTCTAAACTAGCAATTGATCTAGAACTGAACCGAAGCCTAAGCTAAAGTTGTGCTTAAATTGAACAACTATCTAAACTGGTACCTGTCTGGTGTTGTGGGCTATATCCCCCCAATCATGTAACTGTACAGCTCAACTAGCCTCGTGTAGTACTAGTGTTATGGGCTATATCCCCCCAACAGGTAAATATATAATCAACAGGCCTGACTGGTGTTATGGGCTATTTTCCCCAGCATCTAATCAATAGGCCTCACTGGCATTATGGGCTATCTCCCCCCAACATTTATTCAATAGGCCTCACTGGTGTTATGGGCTATATCCCCCCAGCATAACCAATGTAAGCATGTACGAGGAATAACACATGTGACAACACCATATGGACTCAAGAGATCGTGAAGGAAACCATTAACAGAATCACAAACATAATATGACACTGGTCGTCCATAAGTTGGACAGAGGAGCCTATCCTAATTTTAGGGAGAAACTAAGTATGTACATGAGATACTAAGGTTAACTAACTCATTAGTATCCCTCTACAATTAATTTAGAACCAAAGAACACAAGATTTGTCCAAGTCTTTGAATTTCCAAAAATTTCGGCAGCATGTCCCCTAAAACTGGATGATCCCCAAAAACAATAGAAAGCACCACAGTATACACGGGAATGGATACCTGGCCAAGATGATAATATCAAGTTAAAGGAGATCCGTTTATCCACAATAGTGCCAAACGATCGACAAAACGGAATTGTGAATGTAATGTCGACTCATAGTGGCTAATTTGCGACACGAAAGTCTAAATATGATATTGGTATAATCTAAGAATCAACAGATGAAAATTAACTTATATAATGTCAAATGAATCTATTAGTTTCATATGGGGGTTAGGAATACATAAAAACATCAAAGGAACGGAACAAATGGAAGTCCGGATGGCATAGGGCAGTTGGCGATTTTCCCATTTGTTTTTGTTGTGTTTTGAAGTTCCAACTTAAATTATTTTCTTCCATAATTCACATATAGAATTGAATAATATACAAGGATACAATAAATGTGGATATTCCCCTTGAAATACCCTTAAAACATCAAGAAGAAAGGCTAGAACATAGCTAAAACAAATCATGCCGAAAACGATAAAAAAAACCCTAGTTACCTCTTGTATTCTTGCTTCCAAACCTTGTTACCTTTGATCCACACCCTTACTTATGCATTTATAAATAAAATACAGAGGTGAAAAGATTCCTTAGCCATGAAGCTCTTTCCAAAACACGAGTTATAAGGAGAAAGGAGGATGGCAAAGTCTTATCTATGTCGTAAGGATAACATTGATGTGTTCGCCTCTTGACTTTGAGTTGCGGATGATAGAATTGGTTCAAAACCTAAGGATGTATTTAGAATATCTAGAGTGACATTTTAGGTCTGATTTGGATCGAAAGGAGCTTTAGAGACGAACACCACACCTTTATATATCAAGATAATCCTCAACCGACCTTGTGAGTCCCAAAGGGAGCTGCTTGCGCAGTCTTGCAAAAACACGAGTATCTCTCATTTCCAATATTGTATTGATGAACGGTTTAATGAGTTGGAAACTGGACACTCGGATATTCAATATGTTAGGTGGATCACCCCTTAATTCCAATTACATTTGGATAAAATCTCAGTAACATTTGACCTAAATTTTAAGTAAAATTATGAATGTAACTAGCGATAACTTTTGTTTCCTAACTTGTTTGACTTCAAAACAAAATACACAACTCTAATACGACTAATATACATTATAATATCACCTTATTATCATGTTAATCACCCTATTATCATCCCAAAAGTGCGGTTTATTACATTTCCAACTTGCCATTTTGACGAATCTTATTTTCTTGGATTCGTTTAGGTTCTAAACCTTCCAACCCTCTTGGTACTTGCACTTCATGATCATAAATGTTTGTAATCTCCATGGTAACATGATTAACTTACTTTACGTACTTTCAAAGATGATCTCATTTTTGAGCTTACATTAATTGACTTATGTCATACTTTTACGTTTGAAAACCTAGGGTGTAACATTATGTGTCAAACCTCTATGGAAGAACAATGTTTAGTTGTGAATGGATTTTGTTGTGAGTTTGACTTCACTACCAAGGGACCCGCTCCCTAACACAAGTACTGCTCGGGGTCCCAGAGACCCTTGTGAACTATGAAGTACCAGGGGTTCATAGGGAGACTTTCTAGGTGAATATGGTTCATTCAAGCCAATGGTCATTGGCCTTGACTAATCCTTAAAGGGGTTTCACAAATAAATTTTAGCTTAGATTTGTCCTTTAGATCATGTTCATATTCATCTCTTATGATTATGTATTATGTCTCATATGCAAGTGCTAATGAAATCATTTTTTCTTATTTTGCATGAACCATTTGGCCCTATGGAGTTCATCATGAACTCTTGCCTAAGACCACTAAGCTGAGCCGCATACTTTTCTTGTCGCTTCGCAATGCTAAAGTTTCTTGTTGATTAAATCTAAATTGAGCCTGGCTAATAGTTAACCCAACACAGAGTCTAGTTGTCACGACCAAAATCTCGCATGTCGTGATGGCGCCTATCATAAAACTATGCAAGCTGACAATCACAATAAACCACACATCTTTAAATTTTAAAACATAATAAAATAAGCTCAAGAGTAAAATATCATAAATACTAATACGAAAATACTGGGACTCAATACAATATCCCTCATACTCCAGATGCCACTGAGTACACGAGCATCTATACAATAACATAATTATATTGCTGAAACACTGTCTAGGAAGGCAGAACAGTATAAATAAAACAAAAAGATAAAGGAGGAGAGTCAAGATGTGCGGACGCCAAAGCAGCTACCTCGATAATCTCCGAACTGAATAAGCTCCGACACTAGCAACCTCCATGCCCGGAAGTACCTGGATCTGCACATGAAGTGCGGAGTGTAGTATGAGTACAACCGACCAATATACTCAATAAGTAACAAGACTAACCTTTGGGCTGAAAGCGGTGACGAGCTCAACCAATACAGTCCAAATACGGAGTTTAACAATACAGAAATGACAGGAAACATGACAATAATATATCAGAGAAACTCATGACTATTGGTACACAGTACATGAATGTAGACATACTTCAAGGTTTAATAGTTAAGCTCAATACAAATAAAATTGCCAAGTATGACTCATTTGAGGAATGCTAAATCTCTATATCTACATGCTAATGCGCATATCATATGTGATGCAACACAATGAAAACCTTATGTAGTCGCACTCTTAGAGTACTCAATCTTCCCCCCTACCATAAATCACTAGAATCCAGCCAACACACAGCAGCACAGGAGCAGTAATATACATAGGCAAACACTAAGCCAGCAAAAGCTACAGGACATAGAAGCACTGCCAACAGATTACCAACAGAAGCAGCACTCATACAGGATAAACAATAGGTCAGCCAACCACATAACTGCTGACTCAAAAGAAGACAGAACCCCCCC
>MCJB01012218.1:104899-137002 GCA_002018475.1 Nicotiana obtusifolia
CCCCCCCAGAAACAGCAAGCCAAACAGACAACCTAACAGAAGACATAAGATACACACGTACACCGAACTGTAGCAACTCCAAGACTCAGCTCATCACTATAACTCTAGAACCAACAACAACAGTCAAAATATTACTCATCCAGCAACACAAACAACACAGTTATCCAGTCATATGGTATATGCTGATAGCCATCTTCAACTTGGCTTTCCTTGTAATCAAGGGCAAAGGAAAATTGAAGATAGCTCGTGGTTGTTTATCATGCTTTTGCGAACTATAGACACCACTGATGGATGTCAAATGTATATACAAGGGACTACATCCCTCATCCACGTAGTAGAAATAGGAACATATGTACTTTTTTGTAAAGCTGACCTAGGAAAATTTACATTGTTTTTGTACATGAGATTGTCTATCACTATAAAATAGACAATCGTTACATCACCATAGGTCCAACTCCTTACTACTACCTAGGTACAATTAGTTATCATTATAGGATGACTAAGAGTACATGCATTTTCTCTTGGGAGGTAAGGTTTATGTCCCCCTCCACTTTTGTACTTTGCTTCTATTAATAAAATCTATATTTAGCCACCAAAAAAAAAGAGTACTCAATCTTTATCTCAATTCTCGCTCATTACACTCAGTCACTCAACATTGTACGGTACCTGCGCTCTCTGCTGGTATGTCAGACTCCAGTGGGGTGGATCCTACCCAAGCGCTAATATAAAGCCAATCTGGCGTGCTGCTGCGTGCATCCCGATCCTATAATAATAAAGCCTAAAGGGCTTGTTGTGGCGTGCAGCCCGATCTATATAATAATATTAATATATATAAAGCCATAAGGGCTGCTGCGTAGAGCAGCCCGATCCACAAATCTTACTCACAACAAGACTCTCAGGCCCCAACTCAGCCATCTATCTCTATAGTCTCTTGGGCTCACGAAACTTAGGCCAATCAGCCCAAACAATAATATATAACACAACAATTAATAGTAACAGAGACTATAATATGATATGCGAACGATGGATGTGACTGAATACAAAATTGCGATCAAAGCAAATATTTAAACACAAGAAATGAACCAGTGAGTCTCAACCAGATGAGCATATAGTCCAACATGATTCCTAACATGAATTTGTAGCTCAATTACTCTAACACATAAAGATCAGATGAATAACAACAAGGATTGATGACTACACAGTACCACAAAAATTGACCGGATCACAATTACTACGGTGCAGGCCCACACGCCCGTTATCTAGTACGGGCGTCGCCTCAACACCAATCACATATTACGTAATTCAGGGATTCATACCCTAAACCGCAAAACCGCGCAAATCTCTACTCGAATAAGCACTTGCCTCGTGAATCGGCCCCCGAACGCTTCGAATCTAGCCGCAAAAAACTCGATACAATCAACTCAAGCAATAAGATACAATTTCATACGAAAAAGCTATGTTCTTTAACAAAAGTCAAAAAGTCAACTTAAAATGTCAACCCGAACCCACGCCTCAGAATCTGAGAAAATTAACAAAATCCAAACACCCATTCAACCACGAGTCCAACTATACCAAAATTACAGAAATCCGACACCAAATCGCCACTCAAATCCCCAAATCTTACTCTCTAATCCTTAGTCCAAAACTTTCAAGATTCTGCCTCAAAAACACATAAATTAGGTGGAAAATTCAATGGGTGTTCAATATAAATGAATAAAAATGACCAAAAATGACTTACCTCTTAAAATCTAGTGAAATACCCTTCGAAATTCTCCTCCAACCGAGCTTGCAAAGTCCAAAAATGAGAAAATCTCAAAAACCCTTCAAAATATAATCTGCCCAGGAAATTCGCACCTACGAAGCCACTTAACCGCTTCCGCGGTTCCGCTTTTGCGGAATCCCCATCGCTTTTGCGAATCCACAGCCTCCTGCCCACTTCTGCTTCTGCGCATGACTCATACGCAGATGCGCATCCGCATCTGCAAGCATTCTTCCGCACCTATGCCCCCAGGTTCCCTTTTCAGGCCTCGCACCTGTGCTTCCATTCTCTGCATCTACAATCTTGAAGGTGTGGCCAATACCTCGCACTTGCACTGCCTCATAGCCCCAGCTAAAATCGCTCATGTGATGCCTCCGTCTCTTCTGCGGTCGCACACCTGCGACCAAATCCTTCACAGGTGCGTTCGCACCAATCCAGAACTCCTCAGCCACATCTTAAGTTAAAAATTCGATCTATTAACCATCCGAAATCCACCTAAGGACCCAAGAACGTCAACAAAATATACCAACAAGTCGTAATATACGATACGAACTTAGTCTAGGCCTCTAATCACATCAAACAATATAAAAAATACGAATCGCACCCCAATTCAAGCCTAATGAAACTAATGAATTTTCAACTTCTACAATCGATTATAAAACCTATCAAATCAACTCCGATTAACCTCAAAATTTTCACACAAGTCATAATTGACACAGTAGACTTATTCTAACTTCCGGAATGAATGTCCGAGCCCGGTAACTACAAAGTCAACTCTCGGTCAAACTTCTCAACTCTCAAAACTTCTAATTTTCCAATGTTCGCCATTTCAAGAAAAAATCACCTACGGACGTCCAAATCAATATCCAGACACATTCCTAAGTCCAAAATCAACATATGGAGCTATAAAATCCATCAAAACTCCATGCCGGAGCCATTTACACATAAGTCAACCTCCGGTCAACTCTTTCAACTTAGGCTTCCAACCTTGGGACTAAGTGTCCAAGTTTATTCTGAAACATCCCCAGAACAAAACCAACTACCCCAACAAGTAACATAACAATGATTGAGCACATAATAAGTAGTAAATGAGGAAACGGGGCTACAACAGTCAAAATGACCAGTCGAGTCGTTACATCATCCCCCTCTTAAACAAGCGTTTGTCCTCGAACTGGTCTAGAATCATACATAGAGTCTCAGTTAGGAGTGGATATGTGCTCCACATCTCCTGCTCGGTCTCCCAAGTAGCCTCCTCGACTGGATGACCTCTCCACTGCACCTTCCATGAAGTTATGTTCTTTTACCTTAATTTTTGAACCTGCAGGTCCAAAATGTCCACCGGCTCTACATCATAAGCCAAATCACCATCCAATTGAACCGTGCTGAAGTCCAAAACATGAGACGGATCGCCAACATACTTCCGGAGCATGGAAACATGAAACACTGGATGAACACTTGATAGACTAAGCGGCAATGCAAGCTTGTAAGCTACATCTCCAAACCTCATAACACCCTTTATGGGTGAAACTCTAAGTAATACCTTCTCTCCCACATTTTAAGCAACATCACAAACCTTCCAATCCACGTAGCTCTTCTTTCTAGACTGCGTCGTGCGAAGCTGATCCTGAATCAACTTAAGCTGTCCGAAGCATCCTGATCCAAGTCACTACCCAATAGCCTAGCCTCACCTGGCTCAAACCAACCCACCGAAGACCAACACCGTCTCCTATAGAAAGCCTCATATGGAGCCATCTGAATGCTCGATTGGTAGTTCATGTTGTAGGAAAAAGCGGTAGAAACTTATCCTAAGAACTCGCGAAATCTATGACGCAAGCGCGTAGCATATCCTCCAATATCTGAATTGTGCGCTCGGATTGTCTATCCGTTTGAGGGTGGGATGCTGTACTCCACTCAACCCGTGTGCCTAACTCTCATTGGACTTCTCTCGAAAACTACAATGTAAACTATGTGCCCTGATAAAAAATGATAGAATCCAGCACACCATGAAGGTGACCAATCTCGCGGATGTAGATCTCAGCCAACCGCTCCGAAGAATAGGTAGTCCGAAATGGAATGAAATGTGCAGACTTGGTTAACCGATCGACAATCACCCAAATAGCATCAAACTTCCTCGAAATCCGTGGGAGCCCAACTACAAATTCCACGGTTCCACTCCGAAATCTCAAGCCTATGAAGCAATCTGCTCAGCCTCTGATGCTCGTAGTTTACTTGCTGACAATTTAGACACCGAGCTACAAACCCCACTATATCCTTCTTCATCTTCCTCTACCAATAGTGCTGCCTCAAGTCCTGATAGATCATTGCAGCATCCGGATTAATGGAATACCATGAACTGTTGGCCTCCTCGAGAATCAACTCACATAGCCCATATACATTAGGTACCCAAATCCAATCCTACATCCGCAACACACCATCATCCCCAATAGTAACCTCTTTGGCATCACTGTGCTGGACCGTGTCATTGAGGACAAGCAAATAGTGATCATCATACTGACGCTCTATGATGCGATCATAAAAGGAAGACCGAGAAACAACACAATTCTGAACTCGACTGGGCTCCAAAACATCTAACCTCACAAACTTATTGGCCAAGGCCTGAACATCTAATGCAAGTGGTCTCTCACCAACAGGAATAAATGCGAGGTTGCCCATACTCACAGCCTTTCTACTCAAAGCATCGGCCAACCACATTGGCCTTCCCAAGATGATACAAAATGGTAATATCATAATCCTTAGTAGCTCCAACTATCTCCGCTGCCTCAAATTTGGATCCATTTGTTTGAACAATTGCTGGAGACTCCGATGATCCGTAAATACCTCACAAGACACACTGCAGAGATAATACCTCCAAATCTTTAATGCATGAACGATGGCTGCCAACTCCAAATCATGAACAAGGTAGTTCTTCACATGTGGCTTCAACTAGCGTGAAGCATAAACAATCACTCCACCGTCCTACACTAAGACACACCTAATACCAATCCGGAAATCATCATAATACACTGTATAGGAACCCGACGCTGATGGCAAAACTAGAACTAGAGCTGTGGTCAAGGTAGTCTTGAGCTTCTAAATGCTCTCATCACACTCATCTGACAACCTGAATGGAGCACCCTTATGGGTCCACCTAGTCATAGGCGCTGCAATGGATTAAAAACCGTCCACAAAGTGACTATAATATTCGGCCAAGCCGAGAAAACTCCGAATCTCAGCGGTTGAAGACGATCTGGGCTAACTCTAAACCGCCTCTATCTTCTTTGGGTCTACCTTAATACCCTCATTGGACACCACATGCCCCAAGAATGCCACCAAACTGAGCCAAAACTCACACTTGAGGAATTTGGCATAAAGCTTCTCCTCCCTCAACCTCTGTAATACAATCCTCAAATATTATGCATGCTCCTCCTAGCTACGCGAGTACACCAGGATATCATCAATATATACTTTGACAAACAAATCAAGATATGGAAGGAATACACTAGTCATCAGATACATGAATGATGCTGGGGCATTGATCTGCCCAAAAGACATCTGAAGGAATTCATAGTGACCATAGCAGCTCCCGAATGCAGTCTTCAAAATATACGAGTCACGAATCTTCAACTGGTGATACCCAGACCTCAAATCAATCTTAGAAAACACTCTAGCTCTCTGAAGCTAGTCAAATAGATCACCAATGTGTCGCAAAGGATACTTGTTCTTGATTGTAACTTTGTTCAACTGCCTATAGTCGATACACATCTGCATAGAACCATCCTTCGTCTTCACAAACAGAACCGACGTGCACCCCTAGGTGACACACTAGGTTTAATAAACCCTTTATCAAGAAGATCCTGAAGTTGTTCTTTCAATTCCTTCAACTCTGTTGGTGCCATACGATACGAAGGAATATGAATGGATCAAGTGCCTGACACCAAGTCAATACCAAAATCAATATCCCTGTCGGGGGGCATGCCTTGTAGTCTGCAGGAAACACATTCAGAAAGTCGTGCACTACCTGAACAGAATCAATAGTAGGAGTATCAGCACCAACGTCCCTCACAAAGGCCAAATATGACAGACACCTCCTTCCCAACCATCCGTTGGGCCTTCATATAAGAAATCAGCCTGCTGGGAACATAATCTAGCGAACCTCTCCACTTGATCCTCGGAAACCCCGGCATTGCCAACGTCATGGTCTTAGCATGACAAACTAGAATAGCATGACATGGAGAAAACCAATCTATACCCAAAATCACGTCGAATCAACTATGCCGAGTAATAAGAGATCAACTCCAGTTTCCAATCCCCCAATAGTAACCACACACGACCGGTACACATGGTCCACGACAATAGTATTGCCACCAGCGTAGATACATGGGCAAGTGAAACTAAGGACTCACGGGGCATATACAAATAAGGAGCAAAATATGATGATACTTATGAATAAGTGGAACTAGGGTCAACTACTATAGAAGCATCCTTGTGGCATACTGAGACAATACCTGTGATCACTATGTCTGAAGCAACGACCTCTGGCATGGCAGGAATAGCATAGAATCGAGCTTGACCGCCACTTGAACAGCCTCTCCCTCTCGAGCGACCTCTAGCTTCCTGATCCCCACCCCGAGCTGGCTGCGCAGGTGATGAAGTAACTGATGCAGAAGTCATAGCCTAACCCCTCTGCGGAACTGGACCTCCCAAGAGATGGTGACAGTACCTCCTCGCATGTCCAATCTCCCCACACTCGTAGCAACCCCGATCCGTCAATGGTTGTTAGGACTGAATCAGAACCCAAGAACCAGAATAATTGCTAGAAGAACCCGGCACTAATTAACCCTGAACTTACGGAGCACGAGATGAACTCTGAGCTGGGAGGGCACCGAGAAATGACTGACCCGAACGGGCATTGTATGAATCGTGGCTAGCTGAAGCACCATGATGAACCGAATGAGCCATCTGAGTGGGCATATAAGGACGACCCCTGCTGTGCTGAGACTTAGCCCCAAAAGAAGCACTGCTGAAACCACCAGATCCACAAGGCCTCTTGGCCTCCCTCTCCTCAACAACCTCGTCGAAACTAGCACCTGATACATTCTCCCGAGTCATAACAAAGCACAATCCATAATTGAGACCATCAATGAAGCTTCCAATTCTCTCCCTCTCCGTGGGAACCAAACAGACTGTGTGACGAGCCAACCTTGAAAATCTCATCTCATAATGGGTCACGGACATGCCCTTCTCGCGTAGCTGCTCAATCTGCCTATGCAACTCCTCCCTGCGGGTCGATGGCACAAACTTCTGCAAAAAATGAAGGTAGAACTCGTGCCACGAATGTGGTGCATCATCGGCTAGCCTGCTCTGCTCATAGGTTTTCCACCATCTAAAGGCTGCCCCGTTAGCTGAAAAATAGTAAATGAGACCCCACTAGTATCCAGAATAACCGATGTGCGAAGAATCTGCTAGCACCTACCCAAGAAGTCCTGAGCATCCTCTGACTCAGCCCCACTGAATGATGGAGGCCTGAGCCTCCAGAAACTCTCTAGTCTCTTCTGCTCCTCATCACTCATAACGGGACCTACCTAGGCTTGAAATGCAACCTGCTGGGCTGGTAATACCCCCTGTGTCTGAAGTCCTTGTATAACCTGCTCTGGAGCATGGGCGAGTGGGGTCTGAGCATCTCCCCCAACCGATGAAGTGGCTAGTGTGGCCGGAACCGAAATCGCCAGAGCAAGGCTAGTGCAAATAGTCAATATTTGGGCCAAAGCCTCCTGAAAGCCTGGAATCACAATGGGCACAGCTGGTGCCTGAGCTAGTCCCACCGGCTCAAGAACATTTGGAATCTGCTGCTGAGCTGGAGCAACTGGTGGGTCTACAAGTTCTGCTCTAGCTGTTGTACGAGAAGCACCTCGGCCTCTACCGTGGCTCCGGCCTCTTGTGGCACTAACTGGTGGTACTAATGGCCGTCCGCCCGCTCCGGTAGCACGTGTCCTCCCCAGCTGTGAGAGAATAGAATACTTGAAGTTTAGTTTCCAGAATCAACAATTCGCACTATAAGAATACAAGAATGTGCTATTTTTCTTAAGGATGCGGCAACCTCTTGAAGATAAGTACAGATGTCTCCGTACCTCTCCGTAAGACTCTACTAAACCTGCTCATGACTCGTGAGACTTATGTAACCTAGGCTCTGATACCAATTAGTCACGACCCAAATCTCACATGTCATGATGGCACTTGTTGCAAAAATAGGCAAGCCGACAATCACAATAAACCACGGATCTGTAAGTTTGAAAAATAATAAAATAAGCATAAGAGTAAAATCTCATAAATACTAATATGAAAATACCGTGACTCAATACAATTTCCCCCAAAATCGAGTGTCACTGAGAACATGAGCATCTATACAATAACATAGTCTAACTGCTGAAACACTGTCTAGGAAGGTATAAGAGTATAAATAAAACTAAAAGATGAAAGAGGAGAGTCAAGGCCTGCGGACGCCAAGGCACTTACCTCGATAATCTCTGAATTGAATAAGCTCCTAGACTAGCAAGCTTCGTGCCTAGGAGTACCTAGATATGCACACAAAATGCGCAGTGCAGTATGAGTACAACCGACCAGTGTATCCAATAAGTAACAAGACTAACCTTTGAGCTGAAATAAGTGACGAGCTCAACCATTACAGTCCAAAGACACAAAGGAAACATGAAAATAATATCTTAGAGATACTCATAACTGTTGGTAGACAGTACAGGAATGTTGACATGCTTCCAGATTTAATAGTTAAGCTCAATACAGATAAAATGTGCCAAGTATCACTAATTTGAGGAATATTACATCTCTATATCTACATGCCAATGTGCATATCATATGTGATGCAACACAATGAAAACCTCACGTAGTCGCACTCTTGAGTACCCAATATAAATATCTCGATTCTCGCTCATTACACTCAATCACTCAGCAATGTACGGTACCTGCGCTCAGTGCTGGTATGTCAGACTCCGGATGGTCGGATCCTGCCCAAGCGCTAATATAAAGCCAATTTGGCGTAGTGCGGCATGCAGCCCGATCCCATAACAATAAAGCCTAAAGAGCATGCTACAGCGCGCAGCCTGATCCATATAGTAATGATATATTTAAAGCCATAAGGCCTGCGTGCAGCCCGATCAACAAATCTCACTCACAACACAGCTCTCAAGCAGACTCAGTCATCAATCTCTCCAGTCTCTCAGGCTCACGAATCTCATGCAAATCAGCACAAACAATGACAAACAACACAACAATAAATAGTAACAGAGGCTGAGATATGATATGCAAACGATGGATGTGACTGAGTACAAAATCTCCACCTAAGCAAATAATTCAACAGTAGATATGACCCTTGTGGGTCTCAACCAGTTGAGCATATAGCCTAACATGATTTCTAACATGAATTTGCAGCTCAATTACTCTAACACATAGAGATCACATGAATAGCAACAAGGTCTGATGACTACACAGTACCACGTAAATCGACTGGATCACAATTACTACGGTGCACGCCCACACGCCCGTCACCTAGCATGAGAGTCACCGCAACACCAATCACATAACACGTAATTAAGGGATTCATACCCTCATAAGAAAGTTTTAAAGTGTTATTTACCTCAAAACGTGCAAATTCTTACTCCAATTAGCCCTTGCTTCACGAATCAGCCTTCGAAAGCCTCGAATCTTGCCACAACAACTCGATAAATCAAATCAAGCTATAGGATTTAATTTCATATGAAAAACCTAAGTTCTTTAACAAAAGTCGAAAAGTCAACAAAAAAGTCAACCCGAGACCATGCCTCAAAATCTGACAAACCAAATAAAATACGAACATGCATTCAACCATGAGTCCATCCATATAAAAATTACTCAAATCCGACACCAAATCGCCACTCAAATCCCCAAATCTTACTATCCAATCCCTAGTCCAAGATTCTCAAGCTTCCACCTCAAAAACATATAAACTAGGTGGGAAATTCAATGGATATTCAATATTATGAATAAAAATGATCAAAAGTAACTTACCTCTTAAAATCTAGTGAAATCCGTTTCAGAAACCGCCTCCAACCGAGATTGCAAAGTCCAAAAATGAGAAAATCTCAGAAAGCCTTCAAAATATAATCTGCCTACGCAATTCGCACATGCGAAGCCACTTAACCGCTTCTGCAGTTCCGTTTTTGTAGAGTCCGCATCGCTAGTCTGACACCACAACCTTCTTCCCACTTTCGCTTCTTGGGACCCTCATGCACAGATGCGCATCCGCATGTGCGAGCATCCTTCCGCACCTGCGCCCCCAGGTTCCCTTTCTAGACATCGCACCTGCGCCTCAACTCTTTGCATCTGCAATCTCGTAGGTGCGGCTAATGCCTCGCACCTACACTGCCTCACAGCCCCAGCTGAAACTGCTCCGTGATGCCTCCTGCTCTTCTGCCGTCGCACACCTGTGATAAAATCCTTCGCAGGTGCGATCGCACCAGTCTAGACCTCCTCAATAATTTCTTACGTTCAAAATCGATCCGTTAACCATCCAAAATCCACCCGAGGCCCCTGAAAGCTCAACCAAAGATACCAACAAGTCCTAAAATACAATACGAACTTAGTCGAGGCCTCAAGTCACATCAAACAACATCAAAAATACGAATCGCACCCCAATTCAAGCCTAATGAAACTAATAAATTTCAAACTTCTATAATCGATACCGAAACCTATACAATCAACTTTGATTAACCTCAAATTTTGCACACCACAAGTCATAAAGGACCTATTCCGACTTTCGAAACCAAAATCCGATCTCAGTAACCCCAAATTCAACTCTCGGTCAAACATCTCAACTCTCCAAACTTCTAATTTTCCAACTTTCGCAATTTCAAACCAATAATACTTAAGGACCTCCAAATTAATATTCTTACACACTCCTAAGTCAGAAATAACCACACGGAGCTATCAGAACCATTAGAACTCAGAGCCATTTACACATATGTCAACCTCCGGTCAACTCTTTTAACTTAGGCTTCCAACCTTGGAACTAAGTGTGCCAATTCATTTTGAAACATCCCCGAAACCAAAAACAAAAATCCTGATAATTCACATAACAAACATTGAGCATATAATATGTAGTAAATGGAGAAATGGGGCTACAACACTCAAAACGACCGACCGGGTCGTTTCACCAGTCCTTTCCCAAACTTTATATTGTTGCCACTATTAGCCCATTTATATTTATATGTTGTATTGTGGAACTAAAATTGTATTTCGTGATTTTACTTTGCTGTGGTTGTTTAGGAAATAATCCTAGGGTAACCAAATCTCGTAGCATAAAAGGTAACATGATTTAGAGAACTCATTACTTCATATGGCTAATGATTTAAGATCTGAATATATTTGAACTGCTTTGTTCATCAATTAAGTTCTTTTTGCCCAACTATGTTTTCCTATAGAAAGTTACTACTAGTAACTTTTGCAGAATTCAAACAGAAACAATTTTGGAAAAGCCTTCAAATGAATCACTTAGGAAGAAATTCGACAGCAAAATTATTTTGGAAAGAAAGCAATTGTGCAATGCAAATTAGACTTCGACTTTTACAAAGATGGAACAATCACTTCGGAAAATCAAATTGATTTATATAAAATGAGAGATCAAAAACAGTCAAGGTATAACTCATTTTCACATCTCCTTGGGTATACAAAAGGATTAAATATCAACTTAGACTTTCATCTTTAAAACAAATCCTCATTTTAAATAAGTCTTACAACATAGTTTTGAAACCAAATTTTTTTTCTTCTAAAAGTTGTAGACCATTTTTGAAAACAAATACTTTATCACTTTAAGTAAGTTTAGCACATAAAGCCTCTTTGTAACATTTGAATTAACCGGGATATAAATAATTGATTTCCCCACATTTAGCCTATGTTTAAGGAACTAGTTAACCTAGATTTTAAGGGATGCCTAACACCTTTCCCTTAGAATAACTAGAATACATACTCAGATTCTCACTGGTTTAGCGAACCATTAAGACAATGATCTTTGCAGATTTATAGGTACCCTAGTATACCTTTTAATATTAGGTGGCGACTCTTTCTTTATAAACATCAGAAGGACCACATGTTAAACTTTGTTTTGAACTGTGCAAAATAGGGTGCAACATAGATAAGGGAGATGAATGTCAAGAGAACTAGGTTCATAGCAAAGCAGCGTCAGAACACTGATCGGACGCGAAAAGCGAGCATTTCCATGCGAGTTGGAATTACCAGAAGATTCAGTTTGTGCCATAAAAGGAATACGCGTATTGGAGGAATTAGTGAACAAAATAGAATTTTTATTTATGGGAAAGAATCATATGAAAAAATAAGGTTGAAGAATTGGAAAGAAAGAAGGAAAACAAATCTGAATGGAGAGGTTTTCTTTAACCGAAATATTCTAGATTTTGGAGCATTAATTGAAGAAGATTTTTGGCCAACATTGCAACTATAAAAGAAGGCTTTATGCCTCATTTTAAGACTATTGCTATTGAGAGAAATTACTGAGAATACTTCTGACAATTGTAATAACATCAAAAGATACATCTGAAGATTCAAGCCAACAAACTGAAGAACCAATTCCTGAAGATGAAGTTGCTCAAGTTCTTTTGTTGTTAGGTTGAGTCAAGTGTTCTAAATTGTAACATATTTTCTTTTCAAATGTGTAATAGTAGGTTATTGTTGAAACTTTAATTTTTCTAAGCTTTCTAGGCTAGGGTTAGTTTGGGAAAGGGTTGCTGCAACTGGGTTGATTGTAGGGGTTAGGATACAAGAATTAGTCCCCTTGGTTTATAGAGTTATAACCTAAGAATTCTATATGAAGTTTAGTAAAGATTTGAGGAAACTCCTATTGGATAGGCCATGGCTTTTACTCCCTCGAGCAAGGAGGTTTTCCACGTAAAACTCTTGGTGTTGATTACTTTTCCGAAATTATTTCTGCTTGTGAAGTAAAAATTAGGTAAGTCAGAATTCAACCCAAGCTTCTTGTGTCTAGGTACATTCTAAAATAACAATTGGCATCATAGTAGGTTCTTTCATAAGAGCCTAACACCTTGATAGGATCTACAATGGCTACAGCATCAGATGCTCAAGAAGCACAATCAACCGTCAGGCCACCATTGTTTAATGGAAAACACTATGGATTGTGGAAGGAAATGATGCATGATTTTATGGAAGGAGAAGACCTGGAACATTGGGACATTATTGAGAAGGCACCAAAGACTCCCATGATGTTTGATGCTAAGGGTATCCCTACTGGACCATAATCAAGAGAAAATATTCAGAAGAAGATGTTAAAGAAGTTGAAAGAATGCCAAAGGGGTTTGGTATAAGGATTTCTATGGCATGGGGAGAGGAGACTAGTAGTACATTCATTCAGGCCGTGGATAACACGCGATATTGAGCGTATTTGGGGTCAGAGTAGGGAGTCTATGGTGATGAGGGCATGAGGCCCTGACATTCTGGCAGATTCAGTGGTACCTCGTCCGGAGGTAAGGATCATTGTAGGAGAGGCCATCCTAGCAGACTAGTTCCTTCAGCTTATTAGCCTACTCATGGTGCTCTAGCTCAGTCTTCATTAAGTGCATTACCAGAGCATAGCTCCTACCCTACTCCTTAAGTCCAGGGTTCTACTACTGGGTACTTGTAACGACCCTGCTGGCCGTTTTGTGTATTTGAGCCATGTTCCCCTATTTGATGCTTCCCATATGTGTATTTTGTCGTTATGTGACTTGGGGGTGGTAGGATTTTTTTAGGGAAGGTTTTGGATTGATTTGAACACGTAGTTCCATTTATGCAGGCTTAAGTTGGAAGAGTTGACAAATGTTTGACTTTTCTGTGAACGATACCGAATTCGTGTATTCTTGGTTCCATTAGATTCATATGGTGATTTCGAACTTGGGCATATGCTCAGATTTTGATTTGGAGGTCCCTAGGTTGATTTGCCTCCTCTTGACGAAAGTTGGCAATTTAAATGTTTAGAAATTTACTAAGTTTGACCATGAGTTCACTTTGTGGCTATCGGGTTTAAATTGTGGTTTCGAGACTTGGAATAGGTCTGTTTTGTTATTTAGAACTTATGTGTAATGTTTGGTTTCATTCTTAGTTGGTTTGATAGGAATCAGATGCTTGGTTGTGATTTTCAAAAAGTTCTTTAGTTGCATTGTGAATTTAATGCATTTTATTGCTTGATTCGTGGTTACAGACAATACTTTGGTATTTTGATTTCACGAGAGAGTTTGTATGAGGTTTCAAGATTTGTGTCGATGTTTGTTATGGAGCCCAGGGGATCGGATGAGTTTCAAACATGTTTCAGACTATTTTGGTTTGGAGTCCAATTTTGCTGGTGCTGTAGGTCTCACAAATGCGAGAACCTGTTCGATTTTGAGGTCCTGGTCATAACTGTAAAATTTAGCTAGGGTGGCGGACTTTTTATTTGTGAAGCCAGCATCATAATTGTGAAGGGGACCTGGGCTTGGGTAGATCACATTTGCGATCACTTGGTCGCATTTGCAAAGTCTAGGGTCGCATTTGCGACATCTTCTAAGGCAGGCCTGGTTCACATTTGCGAGCTAGTGGTCGCGATTAATATGGTCACATTTGCGAACCCCTTGTTGCAAATGTAACTTCTGCGGCTGGGTTTTTAAATGGTATTTTGGGACTTAGATTTAGTATATCATATTTTAAGAATGGGAGCTTGGTTTGAGGCGATGTTTTAGGTGATTTTTACCAACTTGGATTGGGTAAATATTTTTTACTCTGATTTGATTTTTTTTTTTTTCGATTTCATCTTTGATTTAGCATTTTATTTATGACTCTATGAGTGACAATTGGGGTTTTTGACAAAACATTTATAAAAATAAAAATTTGAGATTTAAGAGTCGTTTTGGACTTGGTTTTGAAATCTAATGACATATTTGAACTTGTGGGGTTATGGGTAGTTGGGATTTGGGAGTTGGGTAAAGATCTCAAATTTAATTATTGAAATTGATTCCTTTTGCATTGTTTGATGTTATCGTGTAATGTTTGGCTAGATTTGAACTGGCCAGAGGTGATTTCAAAGGGAAAGCTATTTTTTAGGGTTGAATTGGGACTATTTGAGTATATATTGCCTAAATTTGTATGGGATAAAAACACCTATGATCGAACCTTCATTACTTGATTGAGATGAAATGGATGCAACGGATACGTAAGGTGACGAGTACATATGAATGTATGAAATGACCGGACTTGACTCGAGGTTGATTTTATCGCATAGTGTTGGTTGTGAGATATCGGTAACACATGTGTTCATCTTGGATTGATATTTCAGTTATTTTTCCATGTTTGAGATCATGTTTTAGGATTGTTAGTTCCTAAATTAGCCATATTGGGCATTTGTGGTGTTGTTGCTAAACGGATTTATATATATGTTGAACACCCATCCACATTCCATGTTGTTATGTCCTTGTGTATTGTGTTGGCCATGTATGAGTTTATGTCTTGATAACAACTATAGGCATGGTGTGTTGTTGTGATTGTGGTACATGTGAATGTGTTGGGCGGATTTTTGGGTGTTGGCACGAGGTTTTTACCATGCGATTGTGATTTCTATTGTCGTTGTTGTTGCTGTTGTGATGAGAATATTATTTAACCAGAGTGACAAGGCAGGATATTGTTATTTTGTCAGCCAGGAGCGACAAGACGGGATGTTGGTAAATAGGAGCGACAAGGCGGGAGATTATTATTTTTTTAGGTGGGAGCGACAAGGCAGGATATTGTTATTGTCATGGTGGAGCGTTACTGGTGGCAATTATTATTGTAACATAATTGTGGGCACGACTTGCCATATGTTTGTGTTTCTATTTGATGACTTGTTGCTAAGATGAAATTTTACTTCTTTGAGTTGTGATCACATGTTTGGAAAAAGGTTGTTGATATTGTCTCCCCTATATATATTCTACTGTCAGTTTTCTTTTGATATATTGCACCGGCTATTTGACTAGTGAGTATCACATGACTTAAACCTCGTCACTACTTCACCATGTTTAGTCTTGATACTTACTAGGTATCAAGACTAATTGGAAAACATGTACTTCCAACTGGGCAAATCGCAAGGGAGGCGTGCTTGTGATTATTGGAGACTTCAAGGTACCCCTATTATTCCGTTCGCAGGCCTCGAAGTCACAATCTTTACTTTATTTCTATTATTTATGTATTTCAAACACTATTTTACTCTTCGAGACTCAATATGTATTCTATTTAGATCTTAAGATCAGTAGTACTGGGTTTTGAGAAGTTGATTATTATAACCATGTTTGGCAGTATTATCGTATCTTGCAGTTTTCGTTAAAGTTGAAGTTGTTATATTTTGATTGACATCATCTTGTCATAGGCTTACCTAGTCTTAAACACTAGGTGCCATTACAACCTCTGCGGTGGGAGTTTTGGTCGTGATATATTGGTATCAGAGCTCTAGGTTCATAGGTTCTATAAGTCATGAGCAAGATTAGTAAAGGTTTGTAGATCGGTACAGAGACATCTATTATTATGGTGAAGATACGAGCTTCAGTTACTGATGATGCTGCCCCAAGGGCCTGAGTTCCTAGAGGTTGGGGCAGAGGCAGATGCGGAGAACGCACTAAAATGATGGGCTATGCTAGTGCTGCGATAGACGAGCCACCAGTAGCTCCGATTGGGGAGCAGTCTCCTGAGGGGCATATTTCTACCCCTAGGCTTCAAGAGACCTTGGCAAACTTTATTTGAGCATGTTTTGGACTTTGGCTTAGGCATGGTTGATTCTTGTAGCACCAGCTACTTTGCATGCTGGGTGAGGAGTCGAGACTCCCGCTACACGTACTCCAGAGCTGCGGGCTCATGTTGATCAGGCTCCGGGTTTTATACCAATGCAACCCGTGATTGCTGTTCAGCCTGAGGTCGGGCTAGTAGCGTGGTTAAGGAGGAGAAGAGGTTAGAGACGTTTCAAAAGTATCATCCTCTTCATTTCATGGAGGGGGGGGGGGGCTTCTGAGGATGCACATGATTTCTTGGATTAGTGTCACCACATTTTGCATATTATGGGTTTGGTTGAGTCGAGCAGGTCAACCTTACTATTTTTCAGCTAACAGGGTCGGCATACAAATGGTGGCAAACTTATTTGGTGATTAGGTCAGCTGGTGCAGCGCCAGTTACAAGGTCCGAGTTCTCTAATCTTTTCTTGAGGGAGTTTATTCCACAGACCAGCAAGGATGAGTTGCGCAACGAGTTCGAGTAGTTGAGCTAGGGGAGTTTGACTATGTCTGAGTATGCTATGAGGTTTTAGAGTTATCTCCTCATACACCTGCCTTGGTTTCCACTGATAGAGAGAGAGCCTGTAGGTTTATTGAGGGACTCACCTATAACCTCATATTTTGCATGGCACAGGATTTGGAGACCGAGACTCTATTCCATCAAGTTGTGGAGATTGCTAGGAGTACGGAGTGTATCCGTGGTATGGAGAGGGAGGATAGGGAGGCTAAGAAGCCTCGTGGTTCTGGAAGATTTACTAGTTTCTATTCTACAGCCAAGACCCGCCATGGTAGAGGTTTTGTTAGTCGACCAGTTAAGTCTGCACTTCTTGTTTAATATGATGCTCCAGCTAGCCAAGGATCCCAAATCACTATTACCGGACAACCATCCTTGAGTGCACCTTTTAAATTAGGTTCTAGATACCCTGTTTGTGTGTGTACACCCGTTGGGGATTCTGTTAAGGTGGATAGTGTGTATTGTTCTTGTTTGGTCACTACTTGGGGCTATAAGACTAGGGTTGGTCTTCTATTACTTAATATGGTGGATTTGATGTGATTTTGGGCATGGATTAGTTACCTCTATATCATGCTATTCTTGATTGTCACGCTAAGCCCGATTTTGACCGTATATAGATAGTCCCCTCATTTTTCGGAGAGTAATGACGAGAAATGAGCCTCAGATTCTCACAATACGAGTTCCTGATTCTTGCTCTGACGAGTGACGACAAACTCATGACCTAAGTGATACGAATAGTATAAAAGTCCCATCGGTGCAGCATTTAAGGCATTTAATGCGTGCCAGTTAACGGTCTGCCATTTCAGGATGTGAACCGTCATTTGGAGAAACTATAAATACCTTCTTTATCCATTCGTTGGAACCTTCACTTTCAAATACTAGCTTTTTTAAAGAAACTTCATCACCTTCATCTTCAAAACCTCTTGCCTACTGGTTTTCTGAAAGCCTTCGTAAGCTATCTGCAAATTATAGCATCATTTTTCTTCCTCTTCTATTCAAAAGTAATGGCAAAGACCTCAAAATCCATTCCCCAAAAAAATTCCCTCTTCCTCGAAACTGACTGAGAACGTTTCTCCTGTTGTCACCGAGGAACCGATACCGGAACCTCTCCTAAAAATGTTCGTCTCCTCGGGGCTTCCAACCGGAGCCGATTTCATGGTATATAAAACTTCCTCGATACCGGGCTAGTGTGAACGGTCTCGAGGTATGTCTATTCGGTCACGGACAGTGTTCTCAATAAGGTCAAGGAGGACTGTAACTGGATCGGTAAGTGCGTGGTGGTTCCCGCGCCCGAAGAAGAAATCACTACGCACGTGGAGGGTTTTTAAAGTGTTTATACTTATCCCTCGACGTTGGGCCCTTTGACATTAGGCCAAATTCATCCCTCTTCTGGAGGATAGTTATCCTCCTCCGCTTTTTCGTAAATAAGATCGAAGGGCGTCCTTTCACAATTGATAACCTCATCAGTTTGTACCGTCCCCGAATCTATCGAGGGGGGCTAATAAAACTTGCCTGTCGGGCCAGTAAGGCCCCATTCTCAAGCATCGACGAGGATCAGGACCGAGGTTTGTTGGGCCGATTTGTTTGAGTGAAAACATCAGACATCATCCCAGCCGAGGACATCCCATTCCCTAAAAAATGGAACATGAAACGTAAGTATGCCTTTGCCTTTAGGAATTGGTTCATCATTTCCCTTTTGTTCTTCTTCTTATTAATTTTCTATGATGCAGCCGTTACTCGAATGCCGGATGTAGTTCCTCAACTCAAGGAATGGGTCGAGGGGATCGTATTGCAAAAACCATATTTCGAGCACGCATGGCGCGAGCTTTTGAAGGGCCGATGGGAGGCGCGGTCTCATGGTGAGATTTTAAATTACACTCGACTTAATTTTTACTCCATCGATTTCTGATTTGCTTTGCTTCCCTTTTGCAGGTTTATCAAAAGATGTTAAAATGAGGCCTCCACCCATGGATGATGATACATACGTCGAGCCCCCTGCTTTGAATCAAGATAAAGTGAAGAAAGGGAAAAGGGCTCCGAGTTCTCCATGCTTCAAGAAGAAGAGACCAAAGAAGAGATTGGCGCGTAAGCCTAAAGAAGTGCCAGCGGTCGATCATTGTCCCCGGCCTTGCTCCATCAATTGAGGGTTGAGTCCGACGGAGAGGATGAAGACTTTGACCTAGTGGCCAGTCTGCCATCCCAGCTCGAAGGGCAAGGAGCCTCCAAACCAGGGTTAGGTGAAACTGATGTTCATCAAGCCGGGGAAGCCGAGGTGGGGACAAGAGTTGAGGCTTCCCTTGATACGAGGAAAACGCCGCAGGGAGCACTTGGTACCACTGAGATCATTGATTCGCCTTCGTTCACGGAGTGGATGTTTAATGAGGCCCAAGTAGCAAAAGAACCCCCCCTCAAGGAAGTCCATAGATCGAAAGACCCTTTACGTGGTTTTTTCGATGGTGTGGACTCGATGGCTATGGGAGGACACTATTGGGTTTGGTTTTTAGAGATACCGATGAAGAGCTCACCCTCTGAAACAAGCGAGACTTCTATTAGTTCGAAATTGGTTGATCGATTCCCTGCCCGAGCGCATATCCTGATCTGAAATGCACCGTTGTTTTTTCCCTTCCCCCAGGATGCCCGGGTTATTTTCACCCCCCCCCCCAGGGGTGGCCAGTTACCTTTACTGCTTAGTGACCGAAGAAGATCAAGTTAAAATGAATGAGGTGGAAGTGCCCTGTCTGTTCAATGAAGCTCGACAGGTGTTCAATCGGGTAACTGGGGATATGCTTTATTTTATATTTTATCGCAAGCAATCATAACCCATTTTCCTTTGTGCTTGCAGGCCTTGGTACTTCACCATGAGGCTTTTCTCTAATACCGGGGAGAGTTCAAATGCCACGAGGCGGAGACTCGGGAACTTATTGAGAAGAAAGACACCCTTAAGCTTCTTAATGAATAGCCCGAAGGGGAGGCTAAGAGCCTCCATGCAGAGCTGGAGGTTGTTCGAAGGGATCATGCTGACTTGGTCGAGCAGGTAACAGTTTTTGAAGTGAGATGGATGTGGTTAAAGCCGAGGTCGTTGAATTGAGGGGCAAGATGGATTGTCTGGCCTCGGAAAAAGAGGCAGCTCGGACACAACTAACTTTAATAGAAACCCAGCTAGGAGCGGCAAAGGAATAAGCTGAGACCCATACCAAAAGGGTTGGGGAGCTTCAATCCCGAGTTGGTCCAGTCGGGTCCAAAGAATGAGGAAACCCCAGAAATTCGATGACGAGGAAGGATACAGTCAAGATCAATTCGTTTGTGTTCGATTTTATCCGTTTATGTGCTCAATACTGTGTATCAAGGCCACTCGGCCTTTATAAAAATTTGTATCGGGCTATTCGGCCCTTGTAAAAAGGATTTTTGATATACATATATATATATATATATATATATAAGGCTTTCCTTTCACGGCTTTCAATTTTTTCCTTTGCTTTTTTTATTTGTATTCGCAAAGATCGAAATTGCTTAGCATAAAATAGTTAGGTTGTGTTTGAAGGCTCGAACGAGTTTTTCCTCTAATGTTATTTTATTTTAAGGCATCATGGGGAATCGGTGTTACCGAAAAACTTTCCTTACCAAAGTAGCTTAGTTCTATAATCTGCGGTATGTAGCCTTTAGAACCGGTTAAGAAATTTCAACGCCGCGACCTTCAGATGTCTTCGAGCCATTTTTATATGGCCATAGCCTTAATTGTTCGGGCAATGCCAAATTAGCCTTGTGCCTTCAGGTTTTGTTAACCCGGAATGGCCTTAGCCTTTTAATTCAAGCGTTGCCAAATAAACTTCGTGCCCTCAGATTTCGTTATCTTGGAATAGCCTTGGCCTTTTAATTCGGGCGTCGCCGAAAAAGTTTCGTGCCCTCGGATTGCGTTAACCCATAATGGCCTTAGCCTTTTTATTCGGGCATTGCCAAATAAGCTTCGTTTAATTCGGGCGTTGCCAAATAAGCTTCGTGCCCTCGGATTTTGTTAGCCCAGAATGGCCTTAGACTTTTAATTCGGGCATTGCCAAATAAGCTTCGTGCCCTCGGATGTCATTAACTTGGAATGGACTTAGCCTTTTTATTCGGGCGTTGCCAAATAAGCTTGGGGCCCTCGGATTATGTTTACCCGGAATGGCCGTATTCTTTTAATTGGGCGTTGCCAAATAAGCTTCGTGTCCTCGGATTTCATTAACCCGGAATGGCCATAGCCTTTAAAGTTTAGGGGTTGCCTAATAGGTCTTATGCACCCGAGATCTAACAACATTAACCGTCTGAGTTTGTTTTTAGGACGGCAGTACCTGAGTGAGAGAGTGATTATTCGAACTCAGGTTAAGGCGGCCCTCTGGCTCGTTACCTTTAGGGGATCGTAAGCAGGGAATTTCTTAAGAAATTTAATGGAAAAGTTTTAAAAGACATGACGCCTACAAAGAACAGACTTCTCTTTATTCTTGTGCATAAAAGAGTAAAGTATGTGTCCAAGTTTTATGTCAGGGTTCGAGCAGTCTATGTGAGCATTGTTCATTTGACCGTTTGGCCCTTACATTGAATCTTATTGATCTTCAACCCTTCAATCCTGAAGTCTCTTTCCATGGACTTGTTGCCAAAATGCTGACCACACAAGTTGGTCAATGTTGGCCTTGTAGGTTGATTGCCCTTGGGCCAAGAAACGTTGTAGTCAGGGTCAGAAAAAGAATAATTAGACAGTAATCACTAAGGAGATCAGTATACTGCTTTTTAATGAGAAGGAATCTCCCTTGTACAAATAATTAGACCCTCCTTTACATAGTAGAGGAATCCTATTTTAGGTACAAGTCTGTATAAGGTAAAAACTCTCTTGATTTGCTAATTAAGCGGTTCCATTGATTTGTGCAGAGATTCCCACATGTTCTGCTTCGATGAAACTCGCGGTCAATCTTCAACCATTCGTGTTCTAAGCCTGATCTGTCTTGCAATAATCATGCCCGATTCGACCGTATACATACATAGTATAGTGGTTTCTTTTCTGAAGGCTCAACAAATGGTTGAGAAGGGGTGTTTGGCGTACTTGGCCTTTATTAGAGATGTCAGTGTTGATATTCCTACAGTTGACTCAATTCATAGTGAATGATTTTCCAGATGTTTTTCATGCAGACCTACCGATCATGTCACCCAGTAAGGATATTGATTTTTGTATTGACTTGGTGTTGGGCAGTCACCTCATATCTATTCCATCGTACCACATGGCCCCAGTAGAGTTGAAGGAATTAAAGGAACAAATTCAAGAATTTCTAGATAAAGGTTTCATCAGATCGAGTGTTTCACCTTGGGGTGCACCAGTGCTAATTCTGATGAAAAATACGGTTCTATGAGAATGTGCATTGACTATAGGCAACTGAACAAGGTTACTATCAAGAACAACTATCCGCTACCGCGTGGTGATGATTTATTTGATAAACTTTAGGGTGCCAGAGTATTCTCGATGATTGATTTTAGATTGGGGTACCATCAGTTGAAGATCAAGGCTTCACATATTCCTAAGACGTCTTTCAGCACCCGTTATGGGCATTATGAGCTCTTGGTGATGTCTTTTGGGCTAACCAATATCCCAATAGAGTTCATGTACTTGAAGAACAACATATTTCAGCGATGATATATTGGTGTATTCTTGCATCCTGGAGGAGCATGAGAAACGCTGGAGGATTATGCTCCACACTTTAGGGGAAAAGAAGCTAAGTACTCTAAGTGCGATTTTTTATTAGACTCAGTGGAATTCTTGGGTCACATGGTGTGCAGTGAGGGGATTAAAGTGGATTTGAAGAATATTGAAGCGACTCGTAGTTGGCCTAGACCTTCTACCACTATTGATATCCGGAGTTTTCTATGTTTGGTTGGGTATTATCGCTGTTTTGTGGAGGGTTTCTCATCTATTGCAACTCCATTGACCAGGTTGACTCAGAAAGGTGTCCAATTTAGGTGGTCTGACGAGTGTCAGGAGAGCTTTTAGAAGCTAAAGACTTCCTTGACTACAGCCACAGTTCTGGTTTTACCGTCGGCATCAGGTTCTTACACTGTCTACTATGATACTTCAAGGGTTGTCATTGGCTATGTGTTGATGCAGGATGATAGGATGATTTCTCATGCTTCGTATCAGTTGAAGCCCCATGGGAAGAACTACCTAGGGCTTAATTTGGAGTTAGCGACTATTGTACACGCGCTCAAGATTAGGATGCATTATCTTTATGGCGTGTCGTGTGAGGTGTATAGGGATCACCAGAGTCTTTAGCACCTATTCAAGCATAAGGACTTGAATTTAAGGCAACAAAGTTGGTTGGAGATACTGAAAGACTATGATATCACCATTCTCTATCATTCTGGGAAGGCCAACATAGTGGCCGACGCCTTGAATAGGAAGGCCGAAAGAATGGGGAGTCTTGCTTTTGTTCAAGCTGGGGAGAGACCATTAGATTTGGATGTTCAGGCTTTGGATAACAGGTTCGTGAGGTTGTTTTTACTTGTGTTGTATCACAATCATCCTTGTTTGATCGCATTAAGGCGCATCAGAATAGTGATCCCCACTTTCCTGTCCTTAGGGACATGGTGTAACACGTTGATGCTAAGGAGGTGACTATTGGTGATGATGGGGTATTGAGACTTCAGGGGGATTTATGTGTCTAATGTGGAAGGGTGGCGGGAGCTGATTCTTAGGGAGGCCCATAGTTCACAGTATTTCATTCACCCGGGTGTTGTAAAAATGTACCATGAACTGAAACTGCATTACTGGTAGAGAAGGATAAAGAAAGACATTGTTGAGTATGTTGTGCGGTGTTTCAAGTGTCAGTATGATAAGTAAGAGCATCCATGACCGGGTGGTTTACTCCAGAGGCTAGACATACCGGAGTGGAAGTTGGATCATATCACTACGGATTTTGTGGTTGGGCTATTTTTTAACCCTGATGGGTTTCGCAGTCGACCATTTGATAGCCTTGTTCCTGAATATACACAGAATAGGGCTTCGATGAGGGGCTACCATGGTTCTTGAGGAGATTTAATGTTGTATGGGTTATTGTGGACAAAGAGACCAAGTCTGGACACTTCATTCCAATCATGACTACTTACACTTCAAAGCAGTTGGCTCGGATTTATCTTAGAGAGATCATTTTCCTACATTGTGTGCCTGTGTACATTATCTTGGACCGAGGCAGTCAGTTACATTTTCAGAGAGCCATGCAGTGTGAGTTGGGCACACAGGTCGACCTAAGTACGACATTCATCCCCAAACACACAGATAGTTCGAGCGCGCTATTCAGGTCTTGAAGGACATGTTGCGAGCATCTGTGATTGAATTTGGGTGCTCGTGGGATAAGTTCCTACTGTAGCAGAGATTGCCTACAACAACAACTACCAGTCGAGCATCTAGATGGCTCCTTATGAGACCTTATATGGGAGGCGATGTCGTTCTCCGGTTGGTTGATTTAAGCCTGGGGAGATAGGTTGTTGGGCACCGACTTGGTTCTTGATGCTTTGGAGAAGGTCAAATTGATTCAGGAGCGGCTTCCTATTACACAGTCTAGGCGAAAGAGTTTGCTGATAGGAAGGCTCATGATGTGGCTTTCATGGTAGTTGAGAGGGTTCTACTCAGAATTTCGCCCATGAATGGAGTGATGAGGATCGGGAAGAAGGGCATGTTGAGCCTTTGGTCTATTCGTCCTTTTGAGGTTCTAGAGAGAGTTGTAGAGGTAGCCTATAGACTTGCTTTGTCACCAAGCATATCGAGGGTTTATCCAGTGTTCCATGTTTCCATGCTCCGGAAGTATTATGAGGATCCATCACATGTGCTTGATTTCAGCTCGGTGCAGTTGGATAAGGATTTGACTTATGTTGAGGAGCCAGTAGCAATTTTGGACAGGCAGGTCCGGAAGCGGAGGTCAAAGAACATTGCATTATTTAAGGTTCAATAGAGAGGTCAACTGGTTGAGGAGACGGCTTGGGAGACTGAGCATGATATGCGGAGCCGATATCCTCACCTTTTTGATACCCCAGGTATGATTCTAAGCTTGTTCAAGGATGAATGTTTATTTAAAAGGGGGAGAATGTAGCGACCCGGCCAGTCGTTTTGTGTATTTGAGCCCGTTCACCTACTTGATGCTTCAGGTATATTTTTTTTTTTGTCATTATGTGACTTGCGGCGCTTGTGGGTTTTGTTTCAAGGAGGTTTTCTATTGATTAGAACTCCTAGTTATATTTGGAAGCTTAAGTTAGAAGAGTTGACCACTATTTGAAATTTGTATAAATGCTCTTGAATTCGTGTTTTGTTAGTTCCAATAGGATCATATGGGGATTTTTGACTTGGTTGTATACCCGAATTTTCATTTGGCTCCTCTTGTCGAAATTTGGCAATTTAAAGGGTTAGAATTTTTTTAAGTTTGGCCGTGAGTTAACTTTGTGGCTACCGAGTTTGGATTATGATTTTGGGATGTAGAATAGGTCTATTTTGTCATTTAGAACTTGTGTGCAAAGTTTGATCTCATTCCAAGTTGGTTTGATAGGAATCAGATGCTTGGTTGTGATTTTAAAAGTTGTTGAGTTTCATTGTGATTTTGATGCATTTTGACCGATTCATGGTTTTGGGTATTATTTTCATATTTTGAGCTCGTGAGCGACATTTGTATAAGGTTAATGACTACTGTGGATATTAGGTGTGGAGCCTTGAGGGCTCGGGTGAGTTTCGGATGTGTTTCAAATCATTTTGGGTTGGAGTCCAATTTTACTAGTGATGCAGGTCTCGCAAATGCGAGAACTGGTTCGCATTTGTGAGGTCATGGTCGTAATTTCAAAATTGGGTAGGGGTGGCACACTATCATTTTCAAAGCCAGCCTCACATTGCGAAGGGGACCTGGGCCTCGGCAGATTGCATTTGCAATCATTTGGTCGCATTTGTGATATTACCTGGCAGCGTGGGACTTTTCATTTGCAAATCTAGGGTCGAACTTGTGACAACTTCTGAGGCAAGCCTGGTTCGCATTTGCGAAACCCTGGTCACAAATGCAGCTTCTGCAACTGGGTTTTTAAACGGGATTTCTGGACTTAGACTAATTATTTCATATACTGAGATTGGGAGCTCGGTTTGAGGCAATTTTGGTGGCGATTTTCACCTATATAGATTGGGTGATTGTTTTTTACTCGAATTTGATTATCTTTCCTTGATTTCATCTTTTATTTAGCATTTCATTGATGAATCTATGAGTGAAAATTGGCTTTTTTGACAAAACCTTTTTAAAAATGAAATTTTGATATTTGAGAGAATTGGACTCGACTTTGAAATCTAATTACATATTTGGACTCATATGGGTTTTGGTAGTCGGGAATGACCATTTGACTCGGGTTTTGATCGGGTGGGCTCGGGTTTAAGTTTTGTTGACTTTTGGGAATTGGGTAAATATTTCAACTTTACAAATTAAAATTGATTCCTTTTCCATTTTTTTATGTTATCAAGTCTTTTTTTTGCTAGGTTTGATCCGGACGGAGGCAATTTCTCAAGGAAAGGCTATTTTTGAGGGTTGAATTGCGACTATTTGAGGTAAGTATTTTGCTTAACTTTGTGTGGGGAGTAACCCCTATGATTGAACCTTAATTGCTTGATCGTGATGAAATTGATGCAACGCATACGTAAGGTGAAGAGTACGTATGCGGGTGCAATGTATGAAATGACCGGACTTAACTCGAGGTTGGTTTTATCGCATAGTGTTTATTTTGAGATCTATGTTATACATGTGTTCGTCTTGGATGGCTATTTGAGTTATTTTCCCATGTTTGAGATCATGTTCTAGGATTGTTATTTCCTAAATTAGCCAAGTTAGGCATTTGTCGATTTATTGCTAATTTGAGTTAGTTGTATTTATGTATATACGCTGAACACCCATTTGCATTCCCTATTGTTATGTCCTTGGGTATTGTGTGGTCCATTTATGAGTTTATGTCTTAATGACAACTATTAGCATGTTGTGTTGTTGTGATTATGGCACATGTGGACGTGTTGGGCGGATTGTTAGTTGCTGGCACGAGGTTTCTGGCGTGCGATTGTGGTTGTTGTCGTCGTTGTTGTTGTGATGAGAACATTATTTAATCGAGAAACAAGGCAGGATATTGTTACTTTGTCAAGCAGGAGTGACAAGGTGGGAAATTATTTTTCCAGAAGGGAGCGACAAGGTGGGATATTGTTATTGTCATGGTAGATCGATACAAGTGGCTATTGTTATTGTGATAGAATTTTGGGCACGAGGTGCCATATATTTGTGTCTGGAGAGGTAGGGCATATCAAGAGGGATTGTCCAGATGTGGTATATCCATAACTCAACAGGATTCTCTGCCAGTGACTCTTGTTCCAACTATTACACCAGCAACCCCACTAGCTAGAGGGGGAGACCAGTCAATCAGGAAGTCCCAAAGGCGTAGGTCAAGCCCTCTGTTGTACATTTTTTGGTAGACTCGAGGGCGGAGGCTTCTTAATGCAGTTATTACAGGTATTGTTTCGGTTTATCACAGAGATGCATCAGTTCTATTTGAACCTGGATGTAATATTCCTATATGTCATCGTACTTTGCATCGCTTTTGGATTTGCCCCGTAGTTCTATTGATATTCCTATTCATGTATCTACATCTGTTGGTGACTCTATTATGGTTGATTGGGTCTATCAATCTTGTTTGGGTAACATTGTGGGATATGAAACCAGTGTGGATTTCCTGTCGCTTGGTATGGTGTATTTTAATGTGATTTTTGGTATGGATTGTTTATTTATGTATCATTCAATTCTTGATTGTCATGTTAAGTGTGTTACGATGGCTATGCCGAGGTTTCCAAGGTTGTAAAGGAAAGGTACTCTTGGGCGTACTTCTTTAGGGTGATTTCATTTCTTAAGTATCAATGGATGGTTGAGAAATGGTGTTTGGCGTACTTAGACATTGTGAAATATATTAGTGTCGATACTCCTACTGTCGAGTCAGTTCTACTATTGATGGAGTTCCAGATGTGTTTCCAGCAGACTTATCGGGCATGCCACTCAAGAGGGATATCGATTTTGGTTTTTACTTAGTGCAGGGCACTCAATACATATTTATTCCACTGTATCGCATGGCTCCAACAAAGTAGAAGGAATTGAAAGAACAGTTGCAAGAGTTATTGGCTAAGGGGTTCATCACGCCTAGTGTGTCACCATGGGGTGTGCTAGTGTTGTATGTATAGAAGAAGGTTGGGTCCATAAGGACTTGTATTGGCTACAGGCAATTGAACAAGATGACTGTGAAGAAAAAGTATCCAGCCTCGCATTGATGACTTATTTGATCAGTTTCAAGGTGCTAAGGTGTTTGCGAAATTGACTTGAGATCGGGGTATCACTAATTGAAGATCAGGGCTCGGACATTCCTAATATGGCTTTCAGGACTCCTTATGGGCATTATGAGTTATTGGTGATGTCTTTTGGTTTTACTAATTCCCTAGCAATCTTCATGCATTTGGTTGGACTCGATGGCATTCTAAGGCAACATGGTATCCAGTCATGGGAGCAAGGTGGATTCAAAGAGCGGTTTTGAGTTGGCCCAGACCTTTTACCGCTATTGAGATTAGGAGTTTGGTAGGTTTGGCTGGGTATTATCATTCATTTGAGGAGGCATTTTCATTAGTTGCAACCCAATTGACTTTGTTGACCTAGAAGGGCACAATGTTCAGATAGTATAATAAGTGTGAGGAAAGCTATCAGAAGCTCAAGATGGCATTGACTACAACTCCAATTTTGGTGTTCCCTGCAGGATCAGGGTTGCACACAGTTCATTATGATGCTTCACGGGTTCGTCTTGGGCGTATGTTGATGCAGGACGGTAGTGTGATTGTCTATGCATCGCGTTAGTTGAATCCCTATGATAAGAAATATCTGGTGCATGATTTGGAGTTAGCAACTATTGTACACACGCTCAAGATTTGGAGGCATTACTTATATGGCGTGTCTTATGAGGTGTATACTGATCATCAGAGTCTCCAGCATATATTTAAACAGAAAGATTTGAATTTGAGGCAATGAATATGGTTGGAGTTGTTGAAGGGTTGTGATATCACCATTCTTTATCATCTCGGGAAGACCAATGTGGTAGCAAACACCTTAAGTACATAGGTGGAAAGCATCGGGAGTTTGGAATTATTCCAAATGTGGAGAGACCTTTAGCTATGGATGTTCAAGCTTTGGCCAACTTATTCACGAGGCTGGATATTTTGGAGTCTAGCAGGATTCTTACTTGTATTATATCATAGTTGTACTTATTTGAGCGCATTGAGGCTCTTCAATTTGATGATCCTCACTAGCTTGTCCTTATGCACACAGTGCATCGAGGTAGTGCTAAGGAGATGACTATTGGTGAGGATGTGGTATTGAGGCATAAGGGTCTGATCTATGTGTCTAATGTGGATGATTTGAGGGAGCTGATTCTTGAGGAGGTTCACAATTTGCAGTATTCTATTCACCCACGTGCTAAAATGATGTATCATGATTTGTAGCAGCATTATTGGTGGCAGAGGATGAAGAAGGACATTACTGGGCATGTTGTACGGTGTTTGAATTGTCAGTAGGAAAAGTATGAGCATCAGAGATCGGGTGGTTTTCATTAGAGATCAAATATACGGGATTGGAAATGAGAGTGTATCACTATGGATTTTGTAGTTGGGTTGCCACTGACCTTGAGAAGATTTGGTGATGTGTGGGGCTTTATGGATAGACTGCCTAAATCTGCACATATCATTCTAGTCATGACTTCTTACACTTCTAAGCAGTAGGCTCGGATTTATCTTAGAGAGATTGTTCGCCTGCATGCTGCGCATGTATCTATGATCTCGGATCAAGGCACTCAGTTTACATTGCAGATTTGGAGAGCAGTGCAGTGTTAGTTGGGCATGCAGGTTGAATCAAAATTCCACCCTAAGACAGACGGGCATATGGAGAGCCTATGTTATTGATTTTAGGAGTAAGTGGGGCAAGTTTCCAACATCGGCAGAGCTCACCTACAACAATAATAACTAGTCTAGTATCCAATTGGCTCCGTATAAGGTCTTATATGGGAGGCGATGTCATTCTTAGGTTGGTTGGTTTTAGCATGGGGAGGCCAGGTTATTAGGCGCCGATCTAGTTCATGAGGCTTTGGAGAAGGTGAAGTAGATTTAGGAGTGGCGTTGTAGGACACAGTTATGGCAGAAGAGTTATGGTAATATGAAGGTTCATGATCTGGCTTTCATGGAGGGTGAGATGGTTCTTCTCAGTGTTTCGCCTATGAAGGGCGTGATAAGGTTTGGGAAGAAGGGCGAGTTGAGCCGATGGTACATAGGTCCATTCGAGCGTTTGAAGACAGTAGGGGAGGTGGCTTACATGCTTCCCTTACCACCCAGCTTATCAGGAGCTCATCTGGTGTTTCATGTTTCCATGCTTTAGAACTATCATGAGGATCAGTCACACATGTTCGATTTTAGTTTGGTGTAGTTGGATAAGAACTTGGCTTATGAGGATGAACCAGCAGCCATCTTTGATAGGCAAGTTTGGAGGATGAGGTCAAAGGATATTGCATCGGTGAAGGTTCGGTAGAGAGGTCAACCGGTTGGGAGGTAACTTAGGAGACCAAGCTTGATATGTGAAGCAGATATCCTCAGCTTTTCGGCATCCTGTGTATGTTTCAAAACTCGTTCGTGGATGTTAAGGAGGGGGAGAATATAACTACCCGGTCGGTCATTTTGTGTATTTGGGCTTTGTTCCCCTATTTGATGCTTCCTCTATATTGGTTTTGTTGTTTTATAAATTGCGAGGGTGGTTGGTTTGGCTTCGGGAAGGTTTGAGATTGAATTGAGACAATTAATCTCATTTTTGAAGCTTAAGTTGTAAGAGTTTACCAAGGTTTGACTTTTGTGTAAACGGTCTCGGATCGATGCTTTCATTGTTCCAATAGGTTTGAATGGTGATTTTGGTCTAAGGCTTATGTTCGGAATTAGATTTGGAGGTTCCTAGGGTATTTTCTTTCTATTTGCCGAAAGTTGGCAATTTATAATATTGGAGTGTTCATAGGTTTTGCCGAGATTGATTTTGATGATGTTGGAGTTGGTTTATTTTATTGGGACTTGGTACAGCCTCGTTATTTCGTTTGGGACTTATGTGCAATGTTTGGTTGGAATCTTGATTGGTTAGGATTGAATAAGACACTTGATTGCATGTTAGAAGTTCTTTATTTTACTAGAGTGATTTTCATCGGCGATTCTTGATTTTGATGTTACTCTTATTTCTTTGAGCTCTTGGAAGAGTTTGGATATGTATTGAAACTTGTTGGCATGATTGGACGGGTTCCCAGGAGATCGGGTGTGATTCAGGGTGGTTTTGAACGAACTCCCCTTATTTTTTTACTGTTGGTTTTAGGTGCGGGTGGCTTCTTTAGGATTGCAGAGAGAGAGAGAGGCTCGCGATTCTGTTGTAGAGGAGATGGTAGGCGATGATTTACCCTTCGCGTTTGCAAAAGTGGGCTTGCATTTGCGGAGGGCTGGGGTCGGAAACTACACGTTCGTGTGCAAGGGCTGCAGTCATAATGCAGTAGCGCCAGGCAGGACGACTGCCTTTGCGATTGCGGAAAGGGCCCCGAGTTCACATAGGATTATTAGAGGCAGTTCACCACGTCCGCGGTTGGTCCTCCGCGTGCACTTGGTGGGGGCAATAGCTGAGCAATTTTTGCCTTCTCGATCGCAATGTAGGTCTCACAATCGCGATGGTTAGAAGAATATTTAAGTTGAGATTTCGGGACTTTTACCCACTTTATCATATTTTGAGCCTTTGACGTCGATATTGGGATATTTTGAAGAGAAAATTCACTATATCATTTGAGGTAAGAAATTTTACATTTGGATTTGACTTCATATCCTATTTTCCCATGGATTTCTATAACTAAAAGCTTGGATTTTCTCTATAGCAAAAAGCTTGGATTTTAAAGTAAAATTT
>MCJB01012218.1:137022-191567 GCA_002018475.1 Nicotiana obtusifolia
GGGGGGGGTCTTTTTGCAAAACATTTGAAAAGTGAATAACTTAGATTTGAACTTCGATTTGGAGTCGGTTATGCATGAAATTTGTATATTTGAACTAGTATTAGAGTGGGTGTTCAGATTTGTGAGTTTGTCAGGTTTCGGGAAGAGGGCCTGAGTTGATTTTTTGGTTGACTTTGTGTATTCAATATTTATCATTTGGATTCAATCTGTATGATTTATTTGACATTAATGGGTTGTATTTGACTAGATTCGAGCCGTTTGGAGTTGAATTCTTTTAGGATTTTGCATCTTTGGTGAATTTTAGCTTACTGGGCAGATGTATGTCTCCTGGATTACCTTGTTTGTTGAGAAACCCTTAGGATTTAACTTGATTGCTATGTGTTTAAGGTATTGTGGTGGTGTATATACATGGTGGCGAACGTAATTGCACTTACCGTGTTTATAACATGGCCGGGGTAGAATTGGATTATATGCCTTATTTTGACTATGTGCTCATTTGATTCATGACTTGTCTGGCTTATGTGACTACGTTTGCTCTCTTATTCGTGCTAGAAATAATGCCTATGTTTATGCCTATTTACGAAGGCATAAGAACTTATCCTTGATATGTTGCATTGCTTAAATTGTCCAGAGTCATGATGAGCACAGAACCATATGATTTTTATTAAGTCCTCGTGCTATCTGAAATTCTTGAACATATACATACAGTTTGAATGAGGGTACTTGATTTGGACTTAGAATTATAGCACGAAAGGTAAAGCATGCAGATGTGATTCAATTGTGGCACATAGGATATGATGATCAAATATTTGATTATGAGTGATGCTATTGAGCTCCTCTTTACGCTTAGATTTGGATCCATCCGTACGGAGTCAGGTCATTACCCTTGTTACTTTGGGCCATATGAGCATGGTCGGTTTTGTAACGGGTCGATACATGAATTTTGTATCGGGTTATGGTGTTACATGGATTGTGTGTCGTGGTACATGAATATTGTACCGGTTTGAGCATGCATTCATATTCTTGAATCATTTAGAAGTATTCATTTAACTTTTAATTGTTGCATGATATCTCTATATCCTAATGGGATCCTGGGCTCCGTTATTTGACCATGATATCTTTTAATGCAATATCTGACCAGGGTTATGATTATTTCTTGCACTGTGAAAGCATGCATATACTATTTAACTTTTGATATCCTTGATTCTTGCTATTCATGAGATTATCTACTGTTTTAGTTATGAATTTTTTTATTACTGCTATGTTGTAAGTATTCGGATGTATCTAGCCTCACCACTACCTTTTTGAGGTAAGACTTGATAGTTGCTAGGTACCAATTGTGGTGTAATCATACTATGCTTCTGCATATTTTTTGTGCAGATCCTCAAATGGATCCTAGTAGAGCTTCTTGACAAAATTTAGGTGACGACACAGAGACTTATGGTGAGCTGTACTCCATGGATTCATTTGCAGTTCCTGAGTCCCTGATCCTTTATTATTTTCTGTCTATCTGTATTTTAGAGAGAATTGTTATGTATATTGACTTGTTTTATTTTTCTTAGTTGCTCGTGTAGTTGTGCCACCTAGTCTTGGGTTGTACTGTATTGGCCGCGTTTAGCCCGTGTTATGATCATATCAGATATTGTTACTGTTTTAGACTATTTTAATCTTTATATATAATATTCCATTGTTAAGTAAAAGAAATGGACTTTATTTTGTGAATCCTAAGTTTGCTTGATTAGAAAGTTCAACTAGGCGCCATCATGATCTTGAGGTGGAATTTTGGGCCGTTCCCTCCCACCGCCCTTAACATAACTAAATAGTATCCTTTATTTTTCAATTGCTCTTTATTAATAATTTTTTCTTTGCATGTAATTAACTATCTATTCAACAAGACTTGAGCTACTATTAGTTTTTACTTGATTTGCGTATTTAACCACAAAATTAATTTGTGATGCAATTTAATTAATTATCCAATAATCTCAAGTAATTAATTTGGACCTGAAAGAGTGCATAACACCTTCTCTTCGAGATAATTTGAACCCTTATCTGATTTTTGGTCACATAGACTGTCAAACCGAAGTTATTCGCAAATAGGTTCTCCAATGCACATTAAAAATTATTAGGTGGTGATTCCTCTCTTTTAATACCTTTTAAAAGAGTTGTCACATGTCGAAACCTGGTTTCCCACGAAAATGGGTCGCGACAGCATTTCATCTCCATTGAGATACGTAGGTTCTTAGCCTAACGAGTTTTGCTATATGTGGGAATTTTGGGTTTTTCAATATTCGCTTTAATTCTGCCTTTTTACATGTACATCCACTTTCCCATTTCCTTATATGTTTAATAATTCTTTCGCATTGTCTGATTTCATTTATTTCAAAACTTGTTCTAACTATCTTCCTTATGTTTTTCTTTTCTTGCCATATTCATTGCTTTTCTTAAATTCTCTTTTTTATGATTTATTACCTTTATGAAATAAACTACTTGGTTATGTATTACTGCTATTTCTAAGAATGCTTTGACATCATATTCCACTCGTGCCTTCCTCAACATAATATCTTAATGAGTGACCACGCTTTTCGAAAGTACCCTTAAATCAGGAAAGGATATTTTGCGGAAGGCTAGTTGATCACCGGTGCAATCGATGGTCTCGTGCCTTCTCTTCCCAAGTTGTCCACTTCAGAGTATTGGTTAGACCCTTAGAAACCTTCTCCTAGAGAAATCACACACGAACCTTGGATGGATAAATACCCTTGATGTAGTAAGTCCATGTAGTTAGCCTTGAAAAAGTCGAATGAGATTTTCCACAATACTAAGTGACAACATTAATATTTATGTGCATTATTTGGAGAAGACATTCCAATATGCCGACTATTATCTTTTAATTAATCAAATATAGGTGGAAAGGGGGTAAGGCTAATTCTTCTGTAATGCAGGAAAAAGTGAAGCACGATATTCTTAGATTTGGTAGGGTTCAAATTGTCCTGTCCAAATTGGTTGACTGGTGGAATGACCTTCCGGAAAGCGATCGGAGTCGTGTTAGGCATGTTTTAGGTAATGTGTCGTCTTTAATGGGGGTCAAACCATGCAAGGAGTTGGTCGAAACCGCAACTATGTTTTGGGATAAAAAGAAGGTTGTGTTCCAATTTGGGAATCTAGAAATGACCCCATTGCCGGAAGAAATTGGGGGTCTGGCTAAACTTCCTTAGGACAGTCCTGGAATACTGATACCAGAAAATTGCTTTCCTTGGGGTCTTTTATGACATTTAGGACAAAAAATAACCACGAGCTTGAATGATTGAAAATGTCTTGGATTTATTTTGATTTCATGTAAAAATGATTTGGGAATGCTAAAGCATATCGAGAATTTCATGTCGAGTTTGCTATCATATCTAGAGACTGGATCGATCGAAGGATTTTTACCTTTCTTGTGTTTTTTATGGGGATTGTGATCTTCCCGAAACATTAAGAGAAGATTCGCAATTCGTTTGACCATGGTGGCTAAAATAATGTTTGAAGGGATTAAAGGTCACGCTTACACCATTGTCCCTATCTTAGATGAGAAGTAATAGGCCTTAGACCGTTGCAAGCATGGAGCGTGATATTTCGAGGGATGCAACCTTTTATTTCAAATATGGTTGATAGAACATCTCCAAAAGGGAAACTATCACCAAGAGTTCTTCCGTAGACCATTGGGTGACTATATAGCCAACAATCATCAGAGCTGAATGTCTTTCACTCCAAAAAATTTGCAAATCCTACTAATGCTATGGGATGGGCAAGCCTCCTCAGGGACCTTTCAAACGAGCAAGTGCAATGGATATTTGGATTGTTCCTACGCAAACACTTTATAGTGCGATCCAAGAAGGCCACCTATTTGGTTTTGATATGGCTGCAATGCACTTACCCCCTATGCTCCATTGAGGTTTATGAGACAATCTAGAAGAATACAAGAGATACTACAAGTGGTTGACATGACACGACACAAATCAGACTTCGATGGGGATAATGTACAATTTTAGTATGAGATTCTACATTTAGAATAAGAAAATTATTGTGGGAGAAGAGATTGTGGATCTTGACATGTACCAAGCTGGGCATATGTACTATTATCCTCTGCGGTTGGAAGATGATATAGATGGGATCATCAAACCGGGCATCAAGTTGAAAGGTAATATCATACATAAGGAAGTAGAGGCACAAGTCAAATAAAAAATGCTATGCAAAAGGGTTCTCGAAACTAAAGCACAACGGGAGGGAAAACACAAGATAGACATGGAAGCTAAAAATGAATGAAAAAAATTAGCTGACAAGGCTATAGAAAGGTGGAATACTTGAAGCAGGAGTTTCGAATGCTGGAATCAAAGATGAGAAAGAGACTGTAGGATTGTCAAGAGCTGGGATATGAAGAAGGTGGGACGTTAGCCATGTGCTATTTTGATGATCGAAATTCATGACATTGGGAACATGATAATAGGTGTAAAGAAGGCAAAGTGAAGAAGGGCCATATAGGACCTAGTAGATTAGGAGTATTTTATTTTCCTCTTTTATTTATACTATGTGATAATGCATTGAGCCATTTGTGACTTTGTTTACGCTTTGGAAAATTGAACAATTTGATTAACCTTGAGTTAATGGAATGAATCATATTGGCACGAAAGTCTCCAAATTTATTTGTTGTCTTAGGCCTACTTCGGGCACAAAGAGGTCCCAATATAGGACACGTGTTGTTAAATTCCATCTATGCTATATGTTTAATATTACAAGTAAAATGTTTTGTTCTTCATTATTTTATATCACCTTACTAATTTGGTTATCTTTGCTTTCCTTTTAAAGATTATTTTGTTCCAAAGGTTTATTCGTGCATCCTTCTAGTGTTATCATATCATACTTGATTCAAGGGGCCTCCACCTCCTCCTCCATGTGGCAATTCTAACGACAAAGTCAAAGGTCCAAGGGAAGATGCAAGCAGTACAGTTGGTAGGGAAAGGATTTTCGCGCTGAGAAAAACTATGGAAACATTTGATAGAAATGTTCTAGGCAGAATGAGTTGGTCATCCTCCAGGATCAAAGGATCGTGGAATTACAAGTCGAACTGGAGCAAGTAAGAAATATTACAAAGTCATCCGTTTCCTTTAAAATTCTAGACAAAAGTTACCAAGATGACTCCAACCAACCTACTCCTCAAAACAACCAACCCCCTCCTCAAACAAACCACTACATCCAAATCCGCCACCATAAGCTCCACGAAACCTGCCACCTCAAACCGCTTAGTACTATCAAAACCCTCCACAACCCAATATTATCAAAACCAACTACCACTCACAAACCCGCAACACTACATCAATCCAGCATACCCACAAAATACCACATACCTTTTCTTCCATAATACCCCAGAACCTATTAATCACATCCATGATCCACCCCAAATATCCGCCAATAACAAACCATATACCCAAATTCCAAAAAATTTAAACCAACCCCATAGAAGTTGAAACCTTAACATATACGCCTCACCAGACACAACGTACACTCGAACCCACAGAGAAGGACATTTTGAAGGATAAGATCTAGATAGTAATTGACACTGAGGTGATACAATTGAAGGAACCTGCACAATTGTTCACAGCAATCCACTCCCCAACAATAGAGGTGACAGGGTACATTTTATGGAGATTGATGAGGAATGGGACCAGGAGGGTTCTATTGGTTTTATTCAAGATGGAGACATTGTGGATACTCATTTTCTATTATTATGCAAGCAAGTGCACCGTTCGAGGTTGAGGTAGATGTGCCTCGACGCCCATTCACTTTATGATTGCTCCGCCACCCATCTACAATCCTAAAGTTGTACCAAGGAATTATGAGCATGAGGCAAGAAGGAAAGGAAAGTTCAAGGTATAAGAGGCTGGCACTAGACAGGGATTGACCAAAACTGTTTGAGTGTATACAATTAAAAATCTGCTAGTGCCATCAAAGAAAGAGAACCAAAGTCCCCTGTTGTGGAGATTGGTGATGATGATCTCTGAAGGAAGATACAGACCAAGGAATATTCTGTTGTTGAACATATCAAAAATACTCCTGCTCAGATATCCATCTAGTTACTAATGCAGATTTTTGAGGCACACAAGAACTCCTTGATGAAGGTGCTATGTGAGGCTTACGTACCAGTTGGCAATACAAGTGGAGACATGGTAAATATGGTGGACAAATAATGAAAACGCATAAGATCACCTTTCAAGAATATGAGTTGCCACGTCATTACATGAGCGTTACATATCATTGTGCAATACGAGAAAAAGTTCATATCCACAATATTGATTGATGGTGGTTCTAGTTTGAATATATGCCTACTTACCACATTAAGGTTGGGCAAAATCTATTAGAGATACTGGAGGGACGCATGAACATGAAGGCTTTTGTTGGTTCTTAAAAGGCTTTCGTTCAACATAGAGGTTTAAGTGTTGCATATCTCCACCACCTACGATTTGCTGTCAGGATATCCATGATTACATATGGTGGGGGTTGTTGCCTCTACACTGCATCAAGTTGTCATGTTCGAATGAGATCATCAGGAGCTAGTTGTTAACTTAAATTGTAACAATCCTATATACACCAATCAAATTGTTCTAGTGATCGAAGACTAAAGGAAATTGAGGGTGAGACATTTCATACCATTGAACGAGTAAATAATGTTGAGGAGGACCAATGGTGGAGTGATATTATATTGAGCATGTTTCTACGGCTAGGTATGAATCAGGAAGTGGTCTTGGCCCTCTAATTGAAGCAATAACGGAACCAACAAGGCCACGTTCTCAAACTACCACTTTAGGCATGGGATACAATTACACCACGCAAGAGTATCGGGATTGGACACCTCTATGGAACGGGTTCTATTATCTTCTAACCAAGGCAATATCGCTTCTATATATGATATTTTGAAAAGTTGATATAATATGGGATGTGAAGAAGATGACATACTAGCAGGAGTAAGGAACCTGTTCTTAACTAAGGAAAATGAAGAATGCAGTATGATCCTGAGTGAGGAGGTGGATGATGACACCATTCGGACTTTGGAGGCTGGAGCTATTCTAGGAAATTGAACCACCACGCAATCCTGGTCTCGCTGAGCCCTTGGGTAGCTTTTGGCCGGCTACCATGTTTCAACTTCTCTAGCATTTGCCTTCAAGGCATTTAAAAGTTCATTTGAATTAATCACTCGAGTTATTGAACTATGTTTTAGGTTTGTTTTACTACAATTTGAAATTTTGATTAACGAAGAATTTCCTTTCAACATATTTTATCTTAATATCTTTATATTTTAATTATAATTATTTTTTATCCTGTTGAATCCGTAATTATGACATGTAATGAGACAACACAGCACAATTAGGGAGGAGTGGGGAAAAGATATGCTACATAAGGAAATCGTCAGAGAAGTAGAGGAGTTTTAGAACAAACCCAAGTGAAACCTTGAGAAAACTGAGACATTTCAAATTGGGTAATTTAGAAACAATTACAGAAACCCGTATTAGTTCCATCTTTCATCGGCCAATGGAGAAGAGTACATCAAGTTCTTGAAAAAGTACGAGGATATATTTTCTTGGTCCTATCATGACATGACATAGCTAAAAATGTCCATAGTAGCGCACGAGATATGCACTGACAATTCTGTCCACCCATGAAGCAGAAGCATAGGAAGTTCAAACTGGACATGAGTATGAAGATAAAGAGGAGGTTACCAAGCAAATCGAAGCTAAGGTTCGCTAAGTAGTCACGTATCCAATCTGGCTAGCAACATCGTGCCTACACTAAAAAAGGACGGGAAGGTCAGGATTTGCGTCGACTACAATGAACTACAATCATTCGTGGATTGTTTTGACAATTATCACCAGATTTGGATGGACGAAAAAGATGCCAAGAAAACTGCTTTCGTAATGCCATGGGGTGTGTATTACTACAAAATGATGTCGTTTAGCTTGAATAACACTAGATCCACCTATATGAGAGCCATGATTACTCTCTTTCATGACATGATCCACAAGGAAATCGAGGTCTACATAGACGAAGTTATTATCAAATCCATGAAGAGTTCAGATCATCTAGTGGACCTGAAGAAGTTCTTCAACCGTTTAAGGAAGATAACCTAAAGCTGAACCCCCACAATATGAGCCTTTGGGGTCCCCACCAGAAAGTTGTTGGTTCTTATTATAAGTCACCGAGGGATTGAGTTAGGGCCATCAAATATAAAATCCTTACATGAATTGCAACTACCAAGGAAGAAGAATGATGTGATGAGATTTATTGGCCGCCTCAACTATTTATAGCATCATCAATGGTAATCTACGAGCCGATATTCACAATGCTAAGGAAATATGCTGAGAGTGATGGACCAAAGAATGTAAAAAATCTTTTGCCAAAATCAAAGAAATACTTGTTTAAGCCTCATGTGTTGGTTCCTCATGAGCTTGGAAGACCACGACTATTGCACTTATTCATGTTGAATGGAGCATTTGGATGCATCTTAGGGTAGCGCAACGAGACTGGGAAAAATAGCAATCCATATACTATTTGAGCAAGAAGTTCATGTTATACGAGGCTCGATACTCTCCGCTACAATGCACACGTTGTGCCTTGACATGGGTGCTGAATAGCTGAGGCATTACTTGTGCGTACACTACTTACCTATTCTCAATAATGGGATCCTCTTAAGTACATCTTACAGAAACCTATGCCCACAGGAAAGTTGGCAAAGATTCAAATATTGTTGAGTGATTTGGTAGATCAGATGGAAGAGAACCCTATGGATGGAGCATACGAGCCATTAAGAACATATTTTCTCGATGCAAAGGTATCCATTTTAGCGAAATACATTGCAGTAGCTTGTGATGATTGGAGGTTATTTTCAAATGAGTGGGCATCGAATCAATCTTGGTATCAGAAATCGGTCAACACTATTCGGTCTCGGCCAATCTAAGATTTTCATGTACCAACAATATGGAAGAGTAAGAAGCTCGTATTGCTGGACTCAGATTAGCAATTGACATGAACATCCAAGAAATATTGGTAAATGGAGATTCATACATGTTGATACATCAAGTGCTTGGAGAATGGGGTACTAAGAACACCATGATATAAATATATTTGCATTGTGCGCAAGAGTTGAGTAAGAGGTTTGACAAAATAGAATTGAAGCATGTCCCTCAGATTCAGAACACGTTTGTAGATGCCTTGGCTACTTTTTCTTCCATGATTCAACATCCTGACAAGAACTACATTGATTTTATTCCCGTGAACATCCCAAGCAACCTACTTAATATGCCCGTGTTGAGAGAAGTTCGATGGGAAACCATGGTTCCACAATATCAGGGAAGTATTTGGAGAAGGGAGAATAACTAGAAAGTGCTACACATACCCAAAAACTCATGTTGTGAACAATAGCTAAGCATTTATTTTAGAGAGGAGGAATCCTATATAGGAGGACTCTCCATCTAGATTTCTTGAGATATGTGGACGCTAAAGAAGCATATAGACTAATTGAATTGATACGCGCTCGGACATCTGAAATTCACACTAATGGAAAAATGATATTAAGAGCTAGCTATTTCTAGATGACTATGGAGACTGACTGCATCAAGTATGTAAAGAAATGCCAGCAATTTCAAGTGCATGCAACTTGGCAAGTTCACCTTGGCTATTTTCCGCTTGGGGCATGGATGTCATTAGTCCTATAGAGCCTGCTGCCTCCAACGAACATAGGTTCATCCTTGTAGCCATTGATTATTTAACCTAATGGCTCGAGGCTGACTCTTCAAAGCCATGCTAAAGAAGATAGTAGAAGATTTTGTCCGAGCTTCATGGTTTGCCAGTTTGGGGTCCCTGATTCAATCATCACCAACAATGCTGCCAATCTTAACAGTGATTTGATGCAAGACATGTGTGAGATATTACTGACTAAGCACCACAACTCTACTTCATATAGGCCTCAGATGAACGGGGTTATGGAACAAAGATAACATTATACTGATACTGAGAAAGATGATAGATAGCTACACGAACTAACACGATAAACTACCATTTTCTTTAGTTGGGTATCATACCACGGTCCGAACTTCGATAGAGGCAGCTCCTTATCTTTTGGTTTATGGTTCTGAAGCATTTATACCTGCCGAGGGCACATTCCTTCTTTGCGAATCATAAAATAAGTTGAGTTAAGTGATCTGAGTAGATACCTAATCAGCATGATCAGTTGGCTCTGGTTGAAGGGAAAAGAATGAATGCAGTATGTCACAGTCAACATTATCAGAATAAAATGGCAAAGACTTTCATCAAAGAGGCGAGGCCCGAAAAATTCACACAGGGGAGAATGGTTTTAAGGAAGATTTTTCCACATCAAGATGAGGTGAAAGGTAAATTCTCACCGATTATGACATACTGCATTCATTCCGTTCCCGTTAAAGAGGCGATATGTAACGACTCGGCCAGTAGTTTTGAGAGTGTAGAACCGTTCCCCCATTTACTGCTCATTTTGTGCTTTATGACTGTTATGTGACTTACCGGGGTAGTCGGTTCGGGTCTGCTGAGAGTTCAGAATGAAATGAGACACTTAGTCTGAAGATTGAAAGCTTAAGTTAAAATGATTGACCGGATGTTGATCTTTGAGTAAATGACTCCGGAACAGAGTATTGATGGTTCTGTTAGCTCCGTTAGGTGATTTTGGACTTAGAAGCGTGTCCGGATTGTGATTTGGAGGTCCGTAGTGGAATTAGGCTTGAAAAGGTGAAATTTGGAATTTTTGGAAAAGTTTGACCGGGAGTGAACTTTTTGATATCGGGGTTAGTTTTTAATTCCGGAAGTTGGAGTAGGTCTGTGGTGTCATTTGTGACTTGTGTGCAAAAATTGGGATCAATCGGACGTGATTTGATACGTTTCGGCATCGTTTGTAAAAATTGGAGTTCAAAGTTTATTAGGCTTGAATCTATGTGCGATTCGTGTTTTTGATGTTGTTCAAGGTGATTTGAGGACTCGAATAAGTTCGTATCATGTTTTAGGACTCGTTCGTATGTTTGGCTGGTGTCCCGGTGGCCTCGGGTTGATTTCAGATGGTTATCAGATCGATTTGAAGTTTGAGGTAATGCTGAAGCTCACCATCTTCTAGTGTAAACGCACCTGCGGAGTGGGGATCACAGGTACTTTCTCGCAAAAGAGAGAAGGGAGCCATAGAAGCGGCCAGGGAGAAAGTGAGCAGAGGTCACATGTGCAAGGTTAAATCCACACCCGCGTGGTCACAGGTGCGGCGTTAAAGGTACTGAAGCGGAGGGATCGGAGGTGCGATGGTAATTCCGCACATGCGGTTGCGCAGATGCGGGAGAACTGCAGAAACGGAGGCCCAACTACAGTGTTCACTGCAAAAGCAGAATTTTTGTCGCTTCTGCGACACCACAGATGCGGTTAAGTGTCCGCAGAAGCGGAAAGGACGGACAGAATGTTAAAAATGAGGGTTCGCAATTTTGGCTTATTTTCAAACATTTCCAGCACGGTTTAGGCGATTTTTGAGAATGTTTTTTTGGGGATTCTTGAGGTAGTCCTTAGTGCTCAATTTTGAGGCTAGGGACTTGGAGAGATTGAATTGGGGATTTGAGTGACGATTTGGTGTCGGATTTTGGTAAATTTGGTATGGTTAGACTCGTGGTAGAATGGGCTTTTGGGCTATGTGACTCTTATCGAATTTCGAAACATGGGCCCGGGGTCGGCTTTTGAGCCAAGTTTTGTTTTCAATTAATATGTTAGCATTTTCATATGGAGTTGACTCCTTTAGCCCGTGTTGATTATATCGAATTATTTATGGCTTGATTTGAGGCAGTCGGAGGCCGTTTTGCAAGGCAAGGGTGTTTTGGAGAAGGGATTTGCTCGGATTGAGGTAAGTAACAGTTCTAAATTTGGTTCAGAGGTTACGAAACCCCGTATTACCTGTCATGTATTTGCTTTTGAAGTGACGCACATGCTAGGTGACGGGCTTGTGGGCGCGTGACTTGGTCAAGTTCTGTGGAACCGTGTTGTTGTATAATATGTTATTGTTTGTACATTCTCCATATGTTGAAGAAATTGAACCACAAATCATGTTAGAAATCATGTTTAGACTATGTGTTGGCACTGTAGGGACCCACAGAGGTCGTGTACATGTTGAATTATCCGCTAAATTGCTGTTTTGTACTCAGTCTTAATTTTACTTGTTTATTATATCTCATTCTCTATTGTTCCTTGCTAATACATTATAACATTTATGTTAGGGCTGACTTTTATGACTATTGAGAGCCCGAGAGACTAGAGAGATTTATCACTGAGTAAGGCCGAGGGCCAGATTGTGAGATAATAATACTATAGCACGTGAGTTGTCCGTGCGGATCCAGATATTTTACTATAGCACATGAGTTGTTCATGCATGCGCTTAGGCTGAAGGAGCGCCTCCAGAGTCTGGATACACCCCAGTGAGCACAGGTACCTACTGAGTGTGAGTGCCGAGTGCTGAGTGTTGAGTGAATGGGAGGGCTGAGTGACTTAGGCCCTGAGAGGATGCATTTTATTTCATTATTGTTGCACTTAGCTGCCATGTATCACTGTCTTGAAATTTCTGAAAGATATTATTACACTATGTTTCACTTAAACTTGTCATGGAATAACTGTTTGACTTAATTAATCGAACTTAAGACCATGCCTACTTTCCTACGTTGAAATCACTCTAATTGAACTATAATTGTGAAGCTCGTCACTACTTTCAGTTCTTCATTTAGTCTTTTTACTTACTAAGTTGGTTGTACTCACGCTAAGCCATGCACCTTGTGTGCAGACCCAGGTGCATCCGGTCATAGCGGTTGCTGAGTTGTGGAGTTTGGATTCTCGGAGACTATCGAGGTAGCTGCTTGGAGTTTCACAAACCATGTTTCTCCCTCCCTGTCTTTCCACTTATTTTATTTAGTTTCAGATTACAGGAATAGTATTTTCTGGACTTGTGATATAGATGCTCATGTACTCAGTGACACCCTGATGTTGGGAATTTCTGTGTTGTATTTTGGGTTTCTATCTGTATATGAAACCTTTTATGAATTAAACTGCATAAATCAATTTTCTGTTAAAAGTGTTGGAGTAATATTGTAAATGTCGGCTTGCCTAATACCGCGATAGGCGGCATCATGACAGGTTAGGATTTTGGGTCGTGACAAGTTGGTATCAGCGCCTAGGTTGCATAGGTCTCATGATTCATGAGTAGGTTTTTTAGAGTCTTGTATATCGGTACGGAGACATCTGTTCTTATCTTCGAGGGGCTACCGAAGCCTTAGGAAATTTCACCTTCTTGTATTCCTGTCATGCGGATTTGTTGTTTCCAGTAACTAAACTTTTATATTCTATTGTCTCACAGATGGTGAGAATATGTCCTATCGGACAGGATGGACAGCCACCACTACCACCAGCTAGAGCTACGAGAGGCCGAGGTCGCGGTAGGGGCCGAGGTGCAGCTCGTATAGCAACTAGAACAACTATACGAGCAGCACCTGTAGATCCACTAGTTGCTCAAGCTCAAGGGCATGTTCCCTATGTAGCTGAGCCAGTGGGTCAAGCTCGAGCACCAGCTATGTCCCTTGTGATTCCATGCATTCAGGAGGCGTTGGCCCAAATATTGAGAATTTGCACTAGTCTTGCTCAGGTGGTTTCTGCTTAGGCTGCACCACCCACTTCTCAGGTTGGAGGAAGTACTCATACCCCCGCCGCCCGTATTCCAGAGCAGGCGATGTCGGGGCTTTAGACACAGTAGGTACTACCAGCCCAGCTAGTTGCATCAGCTCAGGCCTCGGTGGTCCCAGTTATGGCTGATGATGAGTAGAGGAGACTTGAGAGATTTGGGAGGCTTCGGCCTCTATCTTTTAGCGGTGCTGAGTCGGAGGATCCTCAGGGCTTCTTTGACAAATGGCAGCGGATGCTTCGTACAATAGGTATTCTGGAGACGAGTGGGATCTCGTTCACTACTTTTTAATTTTCTGGGGCTGCCTTCAGATGGTGGGAGGCTTATGAGAGGCACTGGCCGGTCGGTGCAGCAGCACTTACATGGCAGGACTTCTCCGTTCTCTTCTTAGATAAGTTTGTGCCATAGTCTCGCAGGGAGGAGCTGCACAGATAGTTTGAGCAGGTTTGGCAGGATGGCATGTTTGTGACCCAGTACGAGATGAGGTTTTTTGAGTTAGCTCACCACGCAGTTTGGTTGGTTCCCACTGATAGGGAGAGGATCATGAGGCCTCACGTATCAGCTGCAGTTGCTTATGGCTAGGGAGAGGGTATCTGGTGCTACTTTTGATGAGGTGGTTGACATTGCTTGGCAGATAGGATGGTCCATAGCCAGGAGCGAGGTGAGAGGGTGGCTAAAAGGCCTCGAGGTTCAGGCGATTTCGGTGGGTTACCTTCTGAGGGGCAGTCCCACCACAGTAGGGGTCGTTCTTATAGGCCCGTTACGATGACTCGTGCAGCTCATCGTGCCCCATCAGCTAGCCACGGTTCTTACAGTGCTCACTCAGGCCAGTCTTTATTCAGTGCACTACCAGCGTAGAGTTCTTGCCATGCCACGTCTGCTAAGGTTTCTACAGGTAGTTCCTCAAGTTATTAGGAGCAGCAGTTCCATCAGAGGAGGGGTTGTTTCGAGTGCGGAGACTTTGGTCATATCAAGAGAGATTGCCCTAGTATGTTGAGTTGAGCTCCACATTAGAGTTCTCGGACTGTCACGACCTAAACTGGAGGGCCATGACTAGCACCTGACCATACTTGCCGAGCACCAACGTACATTTTATCTAACCTTCTTTATTATCTTTTAGGGCTGACGAGATCAATATAAATGGTAGACATGGATCATGGACAACCAACAATAAAATATGATGGCATGAACATACATAACATGCGATATCCAGACAATCAAGAAACTATATATAAGGTACGAGCTACCACGCTACCATGAAAGACTATACAACAAAAACCAGCCAACAAGGCATTCCAAACTATACATGAGTCGACACATGTCTATGAGCCTCTAAAGGAACATAAGTACTGCAGCATAGCCAGAACAGGGTCCCGACATACCCATAATGTCTATAACAAAAATGCATACCCAGACCACGACAAGTCCGGAGAAGGGATCTCGCCAATCACTGCTGAAGTAGAAAGCCTACTATGGTGGGGGAGCTGCACCTGCCTGTCTATCCGGACCTGCAGCACGACATGCAGCGTCCACAAATAAAAGGACGTCAGTATGAATAAAGTACTTAGTATGTAAGGCAGGGAACCATAAGTACGAACAGTAATATAAGCAGGGATAGAGAATATACAACTTGTAACATCTGGGTACCTCTGAGGGCTACTGACATGAAATGCATGATACATATGTATATATACACAGACTTTTAAAACATACGCCTCTGTGGGCATCAACATCACCATATCATACCCGGCCGTAATAGGCTCGGTAAAAACGTACCCGGCCATCATAAGGCTCGGTAGAATCGTACCCGACCACGTGGAGCTCGGTAAAATCTAACTAACCAGTGGTGGCACAGTAGGTGCCGTACTCGGCCGACTATAGCGCGGCTCGGTAGAGTAAAATAGATACATATATATAATGCATGCTCGACTCATGAGGATACGTTCTAAACCTTTTGGAGTGACGTAAGGACGGTATCCTTTGTACACGTTATTAGGACTAACTCTTCACCATGAACCTTATAAGAATCAGGATGTACCAACAACATTGTTAACATAAGAACAAGAGAAGCAACATCAACGTCAATTGTTCCATAAGAGGGGTAAGAATGTAAGTACTGCTAGCTTCTAAGAGTAGAGTTTCTTTGGAAGCTCGTTCATTAAATCATGTATCATCGGAGTCGAGCAAAAGAAGGAAAGGGATAGTCTCACATACCTTTTATATACTGCCCCAATCTCAAGCTATGCAACTGTCACAACTCCTTAGTCTACACTAAGAGAAACGATACTATCGTTATCATTTAAGCGTCGTAACTATTATGTATCGACCACAACCTATTTTACGATGAAACGGACAGCACCTCCTCTATATATAGGACTTCACATAATTCAAAAAAATCACCAAACAGCCCAAACAACATCAATAATAATCATATTGAGCCTCCCAAAACTGTCCACGCACAAGCTAATCACTTCATACATACGATGGCCACCGTAGTCGTGTCAAACGACCCGGAAATCTTACGAAGAACTATCAGCCCACAACCCTAAATCTATATGGTGTTTCTCCACACCCTTCTTCCTCCAAAACTCCACAAAACAGTAGTAAAACACGTAGCCCAACAGCAATAAAAAATAGTCCACAAAACAGTCCGCTACAAGTGAATAATTCGAACTCACGGCTTCCAATCACCATCCCGTAAGTTCTTACATGTATAGGACGAAATACCATGAATTCACAGGAGAAAAAATGTATGAAAGAGAGCAGTAAACTTACCTTACTTGTCAAATAATTCTACCTTTCCTTGGTTCTTTAAACTCTAGGTTTCACCCCCAATTAGAACTTGAAAGAAACGGAAAATCGATTAGGGTTTGTGTGGGATTTTTGGGGAGGGGTTGCAGGGGTTCAATTTGGTTTTGAAGGTCTGAAGTAAGGGTGATATAAATGAGTTTATAATCCCTTAAAAGTCCTCTCTTGGCCGACTTTGGGACTTTTAATTTTGTCCTCTAATTTTGGCAAGTAGGTGATGCACCTACTTGTCACCTACCAATCTGCGCAGGTCTGCGGAAATACAATTATCTCTATACTCCGAGATTGTATTGACAAACGGTTTAATGCGTTAGAAACTAGACTGATAGATCTTTAATTTGGTAGGTATATCACCCCGTAATTCCTTTCAAATTGGAAGAAAAGCTTAGAAACATTTGACCTAATGTTTAAGTAAAATTATGAACCTAAGTTGCGACAACTGTTGTCGACTTTTGTTTCATAACTCGTTTGACTTCAAGACATATGATACGGATATTATATGATTCAAATACCTTAAAAAAAGACCTTTTGAGTGTATTAAGCACCTCTAGGTTTACCTAAAAATATGAGTTACAACATCCTTGATTCGTTTAACTCCTAATACTTGTTAATCACCCTTGTACACCCTTATATCACTTAAGGCCAATAGGATTAACTTCTTATCATCTCAAAGATAATTACTTCTTAGATTTATGTTAAATAACATATGGCATGAACGAACACGTGTGGATATGGGTTGTAACACCCTCCCCCCAGGAACATTCGTCCTTGAATGTAAGGGTTAATGGGGAGTTAAAATCATCGTGGATTCCGGCCGAGTTTCTCTCATAAATAGAGGACGAACTTGCGAGCAGTTAACTTAACGTATGGACTTACAAGAGTATGCAAATTTATCGATAGGTACATTATCTGCATATCACCATTTTGTATTAAGGAAAAGTATTCTCAAGCTATTGCTTACGTCCTAGAGCTGTTCCACCTTCTAATGCATCCTGTGTTCCCCTAGCATCCTCGTTATCTTTATTCTGGAACAGGTAAGGGTATTTAGACTTTATCTCCTCTTCTGTTTCCCATGTCATTTCTTTCATATTCTTGTTCCTCCACAATACTTTGACGGAAGCTACATCTTTTGTTCTCAGCTTGCGGACTTGTCGATCTAATATAGCCACTGGCGCTTCTTCATATGATAGATCCTCAGTAACTTGTACATCTTTGATAGGGACGACTCGAGAAGGGCCTCCAATACATTTCCTCAACATAGATACATGGAATACCGGATGGACAAATTCCAATTCAGAAAATTCTAACTCATAAGCAACATGTCCAATTCGTCGAAGAGTTTTATACAGATCGATATACCTTGGACTCAGCTTACCTTTCTTCCCAAAACGCATAACACCCTTCATTTGTGAGATCCTCAGGAAAACCCTATCACCAACCTCAAACTCAAGATCAAGACGTCGGACATTGGAATAAGACTTTTGCCTGCTTTGTGCCATCCTCAATCGTTCCTGTATCACCTTCACCTTCTCAATGGCTTGGTGAATCAAATTTGGCCCATATAATTCTGTTTTACCGACTTTGAACCATCCAACTAGTAATCTACATCTCCTCCCGTATAGTTCCTCGTATGGAGCCATTTTAATACTAGAATGGTAGCTATTATTGTAGGCGAATTCTATAAGTGGAAGATGGTCATCCCAATTTCCCTTAAAATCTAGAACACATGCTCGTAGCATATCTTCCAGTGTCTGAATGGTACGTTCAGCTTGTCCGTCAGTCTGCGGATGAAATGCAGTGCTGAGATTCACTTGTGTGCCTAAACCCTTCTGAAAAGACCTCCAAAAGTTAGCCGTAAATTGAGCTCCTCGGTCTGATATAATAGATACCGGCACACCACGAAGCCTAACAATCTCCTTGATATACAACTTCACATAATCTTCAGCCGTGTAAATTGTTTTAACTGGTAGAAAATGGGCACATTTTGTAAGTCGATCAATTATCACCTAGATGGAGTCAAACTTATGATAAGAGCGAGATAATCAAATAATGAAGTCCATATTAATCACCTCCCATTTCCAGGTCGGAATCTCTATAGTCTGAAGCAATCCACCGGGTTTCTGATGTTCTATCTTTACTTGTTGACAATTGGGACACTAGGCTACAAAATCCGCAATAGACTTCTTCATGCTATCCCACCAATACTGCTCTTTGACATCATAATCTTCTCTCGCAACCCTGCCACATTAGGCACACATAATCGACCCTGGTATCTTAATGCCCCATCTCCTCCAATCTCGAAAGCCATAGTTTTACACTACTGAATGCTTTGTCTCAATCCTACTAAGATAGGATCTTCATATTGCCGTGCTTTTACCTCAACTACCAAAGATGATTCTGATGTATTATGTACAGTAACACCTCCGTCATCAGAGTCTAATAATCTGATTCTCATATTGGCTAGCTGATGAAGCTCTTTAGTCAACCCCCATCTACTTGCTTCAATGTGTACTAAGCTTCCCATTGACTTACGGCTGAGAGCGTCTGCCACAATATTGGCTTTACCGGGATGATACAATTTCTCGATGTCATAGTCTTTCAGTAATTCGAGCCACCTATGCTACCTCAAGTTCAACTCCTTCTGATTGAAGATGTATTGTAAACTCTTGTGATCTTTGTAGATGTCAACATGGACGCCGTATAAGTAGTGCCGCCATATCTTCAAAGCATATATTACTACAGTCAATTCCAAATCATGGGTTGGATAATTCTTTTCATGCTTCTTCAATTGTCTTGATGCATAAGCAATCACCTTCCCACGCTGCATTAATACGCACCCAAAACCTATACCTGAGGCATCACAATATACCACATAACATTTTGTTCCTTCGGGAAGAGTGAGCACTAGGGCGGATGTCAATCGATTCTTCAGCTCCTGAAAACTACGTTCACAAGCGTCAGACCATTGGAACTTGGTAGCTTTCTATGTTAACTTAGTCAATGGTGCTGATATAGAGGAAAAACCCTTCTACAAACCGCCTATAATATCCTGCTAGCCCCAGGAAGCTGCAGACTTCTGATGGTGTTGTAGGTCTCGGCCAATTCTTTACTGCATCGATCTTCTGAGTGTCGACACTAATACCCTCATCAGATATCACATGGCCAAGGAATGCTACTGAGTTCAACCAGAATTCACATTTGGAGAGCTTATCATATAACTTATGATCCTGAAGCGACTGTAATACTATCTGCAAGTGGCCCGCATATTCCTCCTCCGAACGGGAATACACCAAAATGTCATCAATGAATACAATCATGAACATATCAAGATAGGGCCTGAATACAGTATTCATGAGATCCATAAAAGCTGCTGGGGCATTTGTTAGCCCGAACGACATCACCAAGAACTCAAAGTGCCCATATCTTGTCCGGAAGGCCGTCTTTGGAATATCCTTCTCCTTAACCCTCACCTGATGATACCCAGAACGTAAGTCAATCTTGAAGAAATACTTGGCACCCTGGAGTTGGTCAAAAAGGTCGTCAATTCTTGGAAGTGGATACTTGTTCTTTATAGTAAACTTATTCATCTATCGATAGTCGATACACATCCTAACGACCCATCTTTCTTCCGCATGAATAGGACTGGCGCACCCTATGGTGAAGTGCTAGGCCTAATGAAGCCCTTATCCGGCAAGTCCTTCAACTGCACCTTCAACTCTGCCAGGGCCATTTGGTATGGAGGGATAGAGATTGGTTGAGTGTCACGCAACACATCAATGCTAAACTCAATCTCCCTTTCAGGAGGAAGGCCTGGGAGTTCATCTGCGAAAACATCTGCAAATTCGTTGACCACGAGGATTGATTATAGAGTAGGCGGCTTCGCCTTCGCATCCCTAATGCGAAGAAGATGATAAATATAACCTTTTGAGATCATTTTCCTTGCCATAAGATAGGAAATAAACCTACCTTTCGGTGTAGCAATGTTCCCCTTCCATTCAATGATGGGTTCACCAGGAAATTGAAACCTAACCATCTTCGTACGACAGTTAACATTATCATAGCATGAGGTCAACTAGTCCATTCCCATTCTCACATCGAAATCAACCATTTCTAACTCAAATAAATTTGCCTAGGTTTGACGACTACAAATCGTCACAGTGCAACCTCTATATACCCTTCTAGAAATTACAGAATCTCCTATTGGAGTAGATACCGCAAGGAGTTTACTTATCAATTCAGGTTCAATGCCAAACTTATTAGCCACGACCTGTCGACTGCTAAAAACTATGTGCTGGAGGTCGAACTGATGAGGAAGAACTAGACACAAATCCAGTCGGCTGAGCCATACCATCACCTCCTCTGTTAGGACAATCCCGCATCATATGGCCAGGCTGTCCACAAGAATAACATGCATCAGAACCTCGACGGCACTGTCCAAAGTGGGCCTTGTCGCACTGATCACAACGTAGTGTTGGGGGTCTCGTCTGACTAGTATCCCTGTGATGTTGCGAGCCTGATGCCCGCGAACTCTAACCTGGACCAAAATAGGTAAATCAATCATATCGAGGTCTCTGACACTGTGGAGGAGCACTAGCTACAGGTGGCGCTGAACTCCTCGAAGACTGGGGCTTGACGCTGCCTCTGAAGTCATCAGAATACCTTGCAAATCTCTCCCTCTTATGATGGCCCCTATCCTGCACCCTATCTGCCCTCTGCTGGCGCTTACGATCCTCTAGGGTCTAGGCATAAGCCTGAATACGGGAAATATCCATGCCCTCTACCAAGGAGGCTGTCGTGCACTCATTTATCAGATGTAGTCCCAACCCATTCACGAACAAATGAACCATATCACTCATCTCGGCCACCATATGGGGAGCATACCTTGCTAAAGAATCAAACTGCATATTGTACTCTCACACACTCATATTACCTTGTCTAAGGTTCAAGAACTTATCAGCTCTAGCTCATCGTATCTCAACTGGCAAGTAGTGACGAACTAACGCCTCAGAAAATTCCTTCCACACAGCTGGAGGAGCGTTCGAACCCCTGGATCTCTCCCAACTATCATACCAGAGAATCGCTAAATCCCGTAGCCGATAAGAAGCCAACTCTACTGTCGTTGTATCAGTAACATGCATAACCCGCAATGTACGATGAACCTGGTCAATAAAAGTCTGTGGGTCCTCCTTGGGGTCTGATCCGGTAAACACTGGAGGGTCTAAATTAATAACATCACGAACTCTCGTAGTAACTGGTTTATCAGCAACACCTGTATTCTGCCTCTGAGCCTGAGCAGCTACCAAGCTAGTCAATAACTGCAAAGCACTCCGCATATCCTAGTCTGTAGTGCCGGACGGAGGAACTGGAGGTGCTGGGTGCCTCCTAATATCCTCTGGAGGAGACGGAGTAGATGAGGTATGAGACGGTATCTCGCTCTGAGCCTCACTTTGGCCTGCTCTAGCTTGGGGCACCTGAGTGGCACCCTCTCCTGCAGCTGTATCAAGCCGTCTACTAATTGTTTGTTTCCTAGTCGAAGGCATCGCCGAAGGAAAACAAGGTGAATATTAGAGATGAACATTTACGACTCAACTCTATACACGATCTAGATTTAGGAAGAAGGTCACAACCCTAGATGTCATGTAGCCTCCTGATTATACATGTGGCGCGCTACACATCCATAATCAAGACTCTACTAGACACGGCTCATAGACAATCCCTAGGACAGACTGGCTTTGATACCAAGTTTGTTACGACCCAAACTGGAGGGCCATGACTAGCACCCGACCATACTTGCCGAGCAGCAACGTACATTTTATCTAACCTTCTTCATTATCTTTTAGGGCTGACGAGATCAATATAAATGGTAGACATGGATCATGGAAAACCAACAATAAAATATGATGGCATGAACATACATAACATGGGATGACCAGACAATCAAGAAACTATATATAAGGTACGAGCTACCACGCTACCATAAAAGACTATACAACAAAAAACCAGCCAACAAAGCATACCAAACTATACATGGGTCGACACCTGTCTATGAGCCTTTAAAGGAACATAAGTACTGCAACAAAGCCGGAATAGGGTCCCGACATACCCATAATGTCTATAACAAAAATGCATAACTAGACCATGACAAGTCCGAAGAAGGGATCTCGCCAATCACCGCTGAACTGGACAGCCTACTGCGGTGGGGGAGCTGCACCTGCCTATCTATCTGGACCTGCAGCACGATATGCAGTGTCCACAAATAAAAGGACGTCAGTACGAATAAAGTACTGAGTATGTATGGCAGGGAACAATAAGTACGAACAGTAATGTAAGTAGGGATAGAGAATATACAACTTGTAACATCTGGGTACCTCTGAGGGCTATTGACATGAAATGCATGATACATATGTATATATACATAAATTTTTAAAGCATATGCCTCTGTGGGCATCATCATCATCATATCATACCCGGCCGTAATAGGCTCGATAAAAACGTACCCGACCATCATAAGGCTCGGTAAAATCGTACCCGGCCATGTGGAGCTCGGTAAAACCCAACTGATCAGTGGTTGCATAATAGGTGCCGTACCCGGCCGACTATAGCACGGCTTGGTAGAGTAAAATAGATATATATATATATAATGCATGCTCGACTCATGAAGATACGTTCTAAGCCTTTTGGAGTGACGTAAGGTTGGTATCCTCTGTACACGTTATTAGGACTAACTCTTCACCATGAACCTTATAATAATTAGGAATTACCAACAACATTGATAACATAAGAACAAGACAAGCAACATCAATGTCAATCGTTCCATCAGAGGGGTAACAATATAAATACTGCTAGCTTCTAAGAGTAGAGTTTCTTTGGAAGCTCGTTCATTACATCATCTACCATCGCAGTCATGCAAAAGAAGGAAAGGGATAGCCTCACATACCTTGTATATACTGCCCCAATCTCAAGCTATGCAACTGTCACAACTCCTTAGTCTACAATAAGAGAAACGATACTATCGTTATCATTTAAGCGTCATAACTATTATGTATCGACCACAACCTATTTTACGATGAAACGGACAGCACCTCCCCTATATATATGACTTCATACAATTCAAAAATATCACCAAACAGCCTAAACCACATCAATAATAATCATATTGAGCCTCCCAAAACAGTCCACGCACAAGCTAATCACTTCATACATACGATGGCCACAGTAGTCGTGTCAAATGACCCGAAAATGTTACGAAGAACTATCAGCCCACAACCCTAAATCTATATGGTGTTTCTCCACACCCTATTCCTCCAAAACTCCACAAAACAGTAGTAAAACAGGTAGCCCAACAGCAACACAAAACAGTCCACAAAATAGTCCGCTACAAGTGAATAACTCGAACTCACGGCTTCCGATCACCGTCCCGTGAGTTCTTACATGTATAGAACGAATTACCATGAATTTACGGGAGAAAAAATGTATAAAAGAGAGTAGTAAACTTACCTTACTTATTGGATAACTCAGCCCTTTCCTTGGTTCTTCAAACTCTAGGTTTCACACTCTATTAGAACTTGAAAGAAAGGGAAAATCGATTAGGGTTTGTGCAAGATTTTTGGGGAGGGGTTGCAGGCGTTCAATTTTGTTTTGAAGGTCTGAAGTAAGGGTGAAATAACTGAGTTTATAATCCCTTAAAATTCCTCTGTTGGCCGACTTTGGAACTTTTAATTTTGTCCTCTAATTTTGGCAAGTAGGTGATGCACCTACTTGTCACCTACCAATCTACGTAGGTCTGCGAAAATACAATTATCTCTATATTCCGAGATCGTATTGACAAATGGTTTAATGTGTTGGGAACTAGACTCATAGATCTTTAATTTGGTAGGTAGATCACCCCGTAATTCCTTGTAAATTTGAAGAAAAGCTTAGAAACATTTGACCTAATGTTGAAGTAAAATTATGAACCTAAGTTGCGACAACTTTTGTCGACTTTTGTTTCATAACTCGTTTGACTTCAAGACTTATGATACGGATATTATATGATTCAAATACCTTAAAAAAAGGACCTCTTGAGTGTATTAAGCACCTCTAGGTTTACCCGAAAATATGAGTTACAACATCCTTGATTCGTTTAACTCCTAATACTTGTTAATCACCCTTGTACACCCTTAAATAACTTAAGACCAATAGGATTAACTTCTTATCATCTCAAAGATAATTACTTCTTGGATTTATGTTAAATAACATATGGCATGAACTAACACGTGTGCATATGGGTTATAACACGGACGATAGCACCAGTACCAATAATTATACCATCCACTCAGCTAGCTCGTGTGCGGTCCAGTCTACAAGGGGCCACTCTAGAGGAGTAGCCCCATCAGGTGGCGGTCAGGCCCGATTATGTGCTATCCCTTCCAGACCAGATGATGTTGCCTCCGATGCAGTGATCATAGGTATTGTCTTAGTATGCCGTAAGGATGCCTCTATATTGTTTATCCCTAGTTCTACCTATTCGTATGTATCATCGTATTTCTCTAATTATCTGGATATGGCCCGTGAGTCCTTAGTTTCGTATGTTCATTTATCTATGCCAGTGGGCGATACTATTGTTGTGGACCATGTATATAGGTCATGCGTAGTGTCTATTGGGAGTTTTGAGACGAGATGATCTCTTAATGCTTACAATGGTGGACTTCCATGATATCTTAGGTATGGATTGGTTGCCAAGGATCGAGTGGAGAGGTTCTCTAGACTATGTTCCCAGCAGAGTGATTTCATATTTGAAGGCCCTACAGATGGTTGGGAAGGGTTGTTTATCTTATTTGGCCTTTGTGAGGGATGTTGATGCTAGTACTCCTGCTATTGATTATGTTCTAGTGGTGCGAGATTTTTCTAATGTGTTTCCTGCAGACCTGTCGAGCATGCCGCCCGATAGGGATATTGATTTTGGTATTGACTTGGTGCCGGGTACTTAGCCCATTTCTATTCCACCTTATCATATGGCACCGGTTGAGTTGAAGGAATTGAAGGAACAGCTTCAGGAACTCCTTGATAAGGGGTTTATTCTGCCTAGTGTGTCGCCTTGGGGTGCATCGATTTTATTTTGTGAAGAAGAAGGATGGTTCTATGCGGATGTGCATTGTTTATAGGTAGTTGATCAAATTTAAAATAAAGAACAATTATCATTTTTTGTGCATTGATCATCTATTCGACCAGCTTCAGGGAGCGAGGGTGTTATCTGAGATTGACTTGAGGTCTGGGTATCACCAGCTGAAGATTTGGGACTCGGATATTCTAAAGCCAGCATTCAGGACCCTTTATGATCATTATGAGTTCCTTGTGATGTCTTTTATGCTGACCAATGCTCTAGTAGCATTCATGCACCTAATGAACAGTGTATTTCAGCCTCATCTTGACTCGTTTATCATAGTGTTCATCGATGATATCCTGGTGTACTCTCTTAGCTAGGAGGAGCATGCCCAGCATTTGAGTATTGTGTTGCAGCGGTTAAGGGAGGAGAAACTTTATGCTAAGTTCTCCAAATGTGAGTTTTGGCTTAGTATTGTGGCATTCCTGGGGCACGTGGTGTCCAGTGATGGATTCAGGTGGATTCGAGGAAGATAGAGGCAGTTCAGAGTTGGCACAAACCGTCCTCAGCTAGAGAGATTCGGAGCTTTTTCAGCTTGGCCGGTTACTATCGTCGTTTTATGGAGGGTTTTTCGTCTATTGCATCGCCTTTGACCAAATAGACCCAGAAGGGTGCTATTTTTAAATGCTCGGATGAGTGTGAGGAGTGCTTTCCGAAGCTCAAGACTCCCTTGACCAAAGCTCCAGTTCTAGTTCTACCTTCAACTTCTGATTCTTATATTGTATACTGTGATGCTTCTTGGATCGGTATTGGGTGTGTCTTGATGCAGGGAGGTAGAGTGATTGCTTATGCTTCGCGTCATTTGAAGCCTCGTGAGAAGAATTACCCTAATTTTTGGAGTTAGCTGCCCTGGTTCATGTATTGAAGATTTGGAGGCGTTATCTCTACGGTGTGTCTTGTGAGGTGTTTACAGATCATCGGAGTTTCCAGCATTTATTCAAATAGAAGGATATAAATTTGAGGTAGTGAGATGGATGGAGCTGCTAAAGGATTATGATATCACTATTCTGTATCATCTTGGGAAGGCAAATATGGTGGTCGATGCCTTGAGTAGGAAGGCGGTGAGTATGGGTAGCCTTGCATTCACTCTTGTCGGTGAGAGACCTCTTGTAGTTGATGTTCATGCCTTGACCAACCAGTTCATGAGATTAGATGTCTCAGAACCTAGTGGGGTTCTATCCTGTGTGGGTATGACCGCATTGGTGAGTGCCAATATGATGATCCATATTTGCTTGTCCTTAAGTACACAGTTCAGCACGGCGATTCCAAAGATGTTACTATTGGGGATGATGGGGGTATTGACGATGCAGGGTCGGATTTGTGTGCCTAATGTAGATGGGTAATGTGAGTTGATTCTTGAGTAGGCCCACAATTCGTAGTATTCCATTCATCTGGGTGTCGCGAAGATGTACCAGGACTTGAGCCAGCTTTATTAGTGGTGAGGAATGAAAAAGGATACAGTGGAGTTTGTAGCTCGGTGCCTCAATTGTCAGCAGGGAAGGTATGAGCATAAGAGACCGGGTGGATTGCTTTCGATGATAAAGATTCCATAGTGGAAATGGGAGCGGATCATCATGGATTTTGTAGTTGGGCTCCCATGGACTTCGAGGAAGTTTGATGCTATTTGGGTGATTGTAGGTCGGCTGACCAAGTCCACGCACTTCATTCCCTTTGGTACTACTTATTCTTCGGAGCGGTTGGCTGGGATTTATGTTTTAGAGATTGTTTGCCTCCACGTTGTGGCAGTGTCTATCATTTCAGATCGAGGCAGCAGTTCACCTTGCAGTTTTGGAGAGCTTTGCAGTGAGAGTTAAGTACCCAGGTTGAGTTGAGCACAGCATTTCACCCTCAGACGGACGGAAAGTCCGAGCGCACTATTAAGATATTAGAGGACATGCTACTCGCTTGTGTTATTTATTTTAGGGGGTTCTTGGGATCAGTTTATCCCACTCGTGGAGTTTTCCAACAACAACAGCTACTAGTTGAGCATTCAGATATCTCCGTATCAGGATTTGTATGGGAGACGTTGTAGATCTCCCGTGGGTTGGTTTGAGCCAGGTAAGGCTAGGCTATAGGGTGTAACTTGGTTCAGGATGCTTTGGACAGGGTTAAGCTAATTTAGGAGTGGCTTCACACGGCGCAGTGTAGATAGAAGAGTTATGTCGACAGGAAGGTCCGTGATGTTGCTTACATGGTTGGGGAGATGGAACTGCTCAAAGGTTTGGGGAGGTGGCTTACAAGCTTGCATTGCCACCTAGTTTGTCGAGTGTGCATCTAGTGTTTCATGTTTCTCTCCAGAAGTATGTCGGCGATCCATCTCGTGTTTTTGATTTCAGCACAGTTCTGTCGTATGGCGATCAAACCTATGATGTGGAGCCGGTTGCTATTTTGGATCGGCAGGTTCGGAAGTTGAGATCAAAGGTTATCGCTTTAGTAAAGGTACGTTTCTAGACCTGTTTGAGGACGAACGTTTGTTTTAGAGGGGGAGGATGTAACGACCCGGCCGGTCGTATTGAGAGTTGTAGCCCTATTCCCCCATTTAATGCTCATTTTGTACTTTATAGTTGTTATCTGACTTGCCGGGGCAGTCGGTTCGGGTACGGTGACATTTCGGAATGAAATGAGACACTTCGTCTCAAGGTAAAAAGGTTAAGTTGAAACGATTGACCGATGTTGATCTTTGATTAAACGACTCTGGAACGGAGTTTTGATGGATCTGTTAGCTCTATTAGGTGATTTTGGACTAGGAGCTCATCCAGATTGTGATTTGGAGGTTTGTAGTGGAATTAGGCTTCAAATGGTGAAAGTTGGAATGTTTTGAAAAGTTTGACCGAGAGTGGACTTTTTGATACCGGGGTCAGATTCCAATTATGGAAGTTGGAGTAGTTCTGTGGTGTGATTTGTGACTTGTGAGCAAAATTTGGGGTCAATCAGACGTGATTTGGTAGGTTTCGGCATCGTTTGTAGAAATTGGAAGTTCAAAGTTCATTAGGCTTGAATCTATGTACGATTCGTGTTTTTGATGTTGTTCGAGGTGATTTGAGGGTTTGACTAAGTTCATGTCGTGTTCTAGGATTCGCTGGTATCTTTGGTTGAGGTCTCGGGGGCCACGGGTTGATTTCTGATGGTTATCGGATCGATTTGATGTTTTAAGGGAATGCTGAAGCTCACCAACTTCTGGTGTAATCACACCTGTGGAGTGGGGATCGCAGCTGCGTTCTCGTAGAAGCGGCTGGGGTAGAAGTGAGTAGTTGTCGCAGGTGCGAGGTTATTTCCGGACCTGCGTGGTCGAAGATGCGGCGTTAAAGGCGCAGAAGGGGAGTGCTCGCAGGTGCGATAGGTAAATTCGCACCTGCAGTTGCGCAGATGCAAGGCGATGAGCACATAAGTGGAGGCCCAACTCCAGTGGTTCATCGCACAAGTGGAATTTTGGTCGCTTCTGTGACACAGCAGATGTGGTTAAGTGTCCGCATAAGCGGAAAGGCTGGACAGAAAGTTAAATACAAGGGTTCATAATTTTGGCTTCATTTCAAACACTTCAAGCACGGTTTGGGCGATTTTTGAGAAGGTTTTCGAGGGGATTCTTAAGGTAAGTCCCTTGTGCTCATTTTTGATCAATAATATTGCTTCCCCACTAATTTTCTCACCTAGTTGGTATGTATTTAAGGTGCGAATTCGGAGTGTGAGGCTAGGAATTCGGAGAGTTTGAATTGGGATTTGGGTGACAATTTGGTGTCGGAATTTGATAAACTTGGTATGGTTAGACTCATGGTTGAGTGGGCTGTCAGGTTTCGTGACTCTTATCGAATTTCGTGACTTGGGCCCAGCGGCCGGCTTTTGAGTCGATTTTTGATTTCGATCAATATCTTAGCATTTTCTTATGGAGTTGATTCCTTTAGCCCGTGTTGATTATGTCGCATTATTTATAGCTAGATTCGAGGCATTCGGAGGACGTTTCGCGAGGCAAGGCTGTGTTAGAGTAGGGATTTGCGGCGATTGAGGTTAGTAACTGTTCTAAATATGGTTCGGAGGGTATGAAACCTCGTATTACCTATCACGTATTTGGTTTTTACATGACGCACATGCTAGGTGATTGGCGTGTGGGCGTGCACCGTAGAAAAATTCTGTGGAACTGTGTAGTTGTATAATTTGTTGTTATTTGTACATTCTCCATGTAGTCGAGAAATCGAACCATAAATCATGTTAGAAATCATCTTTACACTATGCGTTGGCACTGTAGGGACCCCCTGAGGTCGTGTGCATGTTGAATTATCCGCTAAATTATTGTTTTGTACTCAATCACAATTTTATTTATTTATTATATCTCAGTCTCTATTGTTCCTTGCTCATACATTATATCATTTATGTTAGGCTGACTTTCATGACTATTAAGAGCCCGAGTGACTGGAGAGGTTTATGACTGAGTGAGGCCGAGGGCTTGATTGTGAGATAGTAATATTATAGCACGTGAGTTGTTTGTGCGGATCCAGATATTATACTATCGCACATGAATTGTCCGTGTAGCACGTGAGTTGTCCGTGTGGATCTATATATTATACTATAGAACGTGAGTTGTCCATACGGATTATAGCGCTTGTGCTGAAGGAGCCCCTCCGGAGTTTGCATACACCCCTAGTGAGCGCAGCTTCCTACTGAGTGTGAGTGCCGAGTGTTAAGTGAATGGGAGGGTTGAATGACAATGGCCCTGAGAGGATGCATTTAATTTCATTATTGTTGCACTTAGCTGCCATGTATCACCGCCGAAATTTCTGAAAGATAATACACTATGTTTCATATAAACTTCTCATGGAATAAATGTTTGACCTAATTTATCGAACTTGAGAGCATGCCTACTTTCCTATGTTGAAATCACTGTAATCGAACTATAACTATGAAGCTCGTCACTAATTTCAGTTCATTATTTAGTCTTGTTACTTACTGAGTTATTTATACTCACGCAACACCCTGCACCTTGTGTGCAGATCCAGGTGCTTCCGGTCACGGCGGTTGCTGAGTTGTGGAGTTCGGATTCTCGGAGACTATCAAGGTAGCTGCTTGGAGTTTCGCAGACCTTGATTCTCCTTCTCTATGTTTCCACTTTTTGTATTTAGTTTTATATTATCCTAGACAGTATTTTCCGAACATGTGATATATAGATGCTTATGTACTTAGTGACACCCCGATGTTGGGAATTTTCGCGTTGTAGTTTGGGTTTCAATCCCGTTTATGAACCTTTTATTGTTTAAAATTCTTAAATCCATTTTTTGTTAAAAATGTTGGAGGTATTTTGTAAATGTCAGCTTGCCTAATACCGCGATAGGCGCCATCACGACAGGTTAGGATTTTGGGTCGTGCCAGTATACATATGCAGCCCTGTGGCTTCGGTCATATTATAAAACTAATTCCACTTTTCCTCCTAGACAGAAACTAGGGCAGAAATATTGAGCTTGGTTCGAATTTGGTAGTGTATTGTCGGAGCCTCCGAAAGGTTATCACTGGAAAACAAATCAGAGTCAAATTCATCAGAGCTAGTTTATAATTACGAGGAAGTCCTCCAAATTCCATCAAAACAATGACGTTTTAGTGTCTCAATGCATGTCACAATTTACGATTCAAAAAAACTCTCTATATATATACATTCCTCATGCATTGTCCCTTATTTGTGTAATTGTATTATCTATATTTTTAAGTAACTTCAAACGACATATTTTCAAATTCAAATTTTTGTGATAGCCAAATGTTACTCAAGCAAGCACAAGAGCACATAAGTGCAAAGATCGAAAGCAAAGAGCAGAAGTAGAACATAAGAATGGATCAACCTCCCTCGAAACTTATAATTTTTCTTTGAATGCAGGGACAGTAGGTACAAGACTAGAAAATACTCACAAAGAGTATACACGGCAAGGCACAGAGGCTCCTCACTTGCATAAGGCTACATATTGCCTTCCCCATTTGCATAAGTCTAATCATTGCCTTCTCATCATTTGCATAAGGCTAAACCCTGCCTTCATTCCTTGCATACGGCTGAAGTCTGCCTTCATTCCGTGCATAAGAATAAACACTATCTTACCTTTATTTATGTAAGGCTAAAAACTTCCTTACCTTTATTTGCATAAGGCTAAACACTGCCTTATTTCCTTGCATAAGTCTAAACACTATCCGCCTTGCTTTCATAAGGCTAGACACTACCATACCTCTATTTGCATATTGCTAAACACTGCCTTCACTCCATACATTAGGCTAAACACTGCCTTCATCCCTTGCATAAGCCTGAGCACTGCCTTTATGCGTTGCATAAGGCTAAACACTACCTTCACTCCTTGCGTAACTCAACACTATTTTCCCCTACTTGAATAAGGCTAAACACTGCCTTCCCATCGTTTGCATAAGTCTAAATACTGCCTTCCTCCACTTGTATTAGGCTAAACACTACCTCTCCCTAGTTTCTTAAGGCTAAATAATGTCTTTCTCTACTTGCATAAGCTTAAACACCGTCTTCCATCATCTTCATAGGCTAAACACTGCCTTATCTACATAGGCTAAACACTACCCCACCTACATAGACTAAACGCTGCCTCTTCAACATCTGCAATGATTATCAATATCATGTCGAGAAAACATATATCTTTTCTCTAACCCATGATAATTTCATTATCCATAGGCACATAGTATGAAGGCACCATCTTCATGGCCTAAGGACAACTTTTCATCGCCAAAGGTTTCGAGATAGCATATCATTATTCGAAGGTGTCTTACTCCAACGGCACCATTTCATGGCCCAAAGGCACCATTTCATGGCATGAGAATCCCTCATCATATTCTTCATGGCCCAAAAAATCATGGTCTAAGGACAACATCGTCCAATGACATTTTTCATAGTCCAAAAGGGAACATGCGTCATGTTTATATTTTTTCCAGTTACATTATTACACGTGCTATCAATCTGGCTACCACTGTCATTCTTATGTTCTAAGTTGTACAATAGGGAAGTAACCGTTCTCTAAATCGGAGTAATTCCATCTTAAGTATCTATTGTGGAATTCATATTACATTATCACCTTGAAAACTGCTAATCAATACTCCAACATCTCATTTTCTATGTCCATACCAGCCATATTAGTTTGCGCATTTTTTACATCCATTTTACTTGAATTCCATCGTTATCCGTATATCTCTCACGTAATGCCTCATTCAAAATATTGTTGTTGTTCAAAACCATTACTCAGATACCATTTAAAGCTTACATCTTTCACAAATTACTTCAGAGGTATTGTTCATCTTAGAATTCAGAATTACACACGATCTGATTCTCATAAAATTAGAGATATGTATGCAACTCGGTGATCAAGGTTTGGCCGCAATATTTTAAACACCCTGTTTTCCCTTCTCGCTATTCTCACAAAATTGATTACTATTTCAACTTTTATACCCGATAAGTTTTTCATCATTATCGATCAAAAAGGCACATCTGTTGATACTTAATTTTGTCTTCTTAATATTCTATTCAGCTTCTTTCACTATTCATATTTTTACAATATTTGAAGTACTATTTACATTGCATTTTTTGTGTCATTACTCTCTATTAATTATTCAAAAATACAATTTCATCATTCTTTATCACTTTGTAGCATTTTAAAATCAGTCTTGCAATAAATCGGAATACAAGTTACTGTCTACATAATTTGGTAAATAATTTTTGTATTTTAGTATTTTATGAATGTTGAAATGATTTATTTATTTATTTTTAATAATTCATGGCTAGTCAACTGATCAAAATAATTTTTTCATATTTAGGATACTTCATATATAAATTATAGTATTTTAAAATAGCATTTTTTATAACTTTTATCACAATTTATATCATTTTATATTATTTTCATTAATGGCCTATTTATTGTAATTCATTACTTATCTTTACATTGCTTTGTTAAAAATAATTTTTTATATGATATACTTAATCTACCCTATTATATTGTTTAATTTAAAAAATTAGCATTTTTTATCTTTATTTAATGTTTTATGAACTATTTTTTATTTAATTGTATAGTAGTTTAAAACCAGCCAAATAAAGGGGACAATTTTCAGACCAAAAGTGGCTCGATATCAAAACTCAACCTCTCAAGTCCAATACAAGCAACCCAAAAATCGGCGACCTGCTTCTCAACCCACCAAACGGACCCGCCTTACCTTTCAATCTTAGCTATTCTCATCCAACTGCCGAGAATTCCCTATCCCTTTTAAATATAAACCAACCATAAATCCTCACTCTCTTTGGGACCGACCGTCTCTCTTTCTCTCTTTCTCACAAAATCTAATCCTAATTCCTCATTAGGTGACATGAAAGATTTATCTTTCCCCCTTATATCCTTATGCGATCAATCATAGATCCCCTATCTTTTAGGACTTTCGTCTCCTTTGGTACTCACTTGTATATAGCAAGTAAAGATACTTCAAAAAACTAAGTTTGATTTGGCCCTGACCATGAATATTTGATGTGATTGTGACTTGATAGAATTCGATACAATATTCGAAGAGGCCAATTCATTTATTTCACATGTCTTGACTGATTTCTTTTCCTAACTAGGGTTTATGAATCTTTCGCCCTAATTCGAGTAGGATTCTGATTTGCTTGATGATTCTATCCTTATTTTCTCGTCTGTTTATCGTCCGCTTTAGATAACAATTAAATTTATACATGGTTTTAAGGACACGTGATTTGGTTTGATACAAATAAGGGATAGTAAAACAAAGACTAAATTCAGTAAATAAATTGAGAGAGAATGCAAACCACAAGTCTAAAATAGCTTGGCCTCATTGATTTCTTTAAGATGGACAAGTATGAATCAAATAAATCCAGAAATAATAAGAGCACGCTTTGTTTTCTGTATATTGATAATAGTTTTTTTTGAGATGCCTTTTACAATTGCGCTACCCCTTTATATAGGGAGGGGAATAATTCTTATACAAGGTAAAAAAATCTATTTACAAGGTAAAATATCCCTTGATTTACTGATTTCAATGTCCTTGCTGATTTCCGCCGTGATTCCTGCCGAGATATTTATGTATCACGGAATTTTTGGTCCTTCCGTTATGCAAACCTGATAATTTTACCCTAGGACATTTTCCATAATCGACCTCAACGATCTCGTCTCACGGTATCACGGCTTCGAGTTCCGATTCGATGATGCCCGGTCTCGACCTTCGATCCTTGATGCCTCAATCCCGGCCTATCGAGCAGTAGTTATAATCGACACCAGCCGTATAAATTCGAACCTGATTTCTCCCTACATATGCGGTCCAGGTTCGACCCCATACAGACAGTCTCCTCATTTTTTGGAAAGTAATGATGAAAACCGATATGAGCCGCAACTTTTTGATTAGGTCAAATGAAGACATGCTTATGGCGCGCGTGACACGGAATTCTGGGCGTCACATCAAAAGAAACAAAACATCACATTGATAAATGACGGGGGCATTGTGACGTACGTGGTATGTATTGAAAACGTCTCTTCAGAGACAAACTGGGAACAAACCTCTGCAACGTCTGCATGTGTTAATTAAAGCTCCCTCGTTTTGGGACGCGAACCGCCGCCTTTGAAGGGGTATAAATAGCCTTATTTATCTTTAGTTTCAAGAGTTTGCGTTATTTGAACATTCTCTTATTCAAGTTCTCTGAGTTTTCCCGCAAGTGATCCTCCCTTTTATTCTTGTCTCATCCCTGCATTTTTTAGCTTCTCTATCCCCTGATTGACAATGGCAAAAACCTCTAAATCCGTTCCTCAGGAATAGGCCCCTTCTTCTTCTCAACCTACTGAAGATCCTCAGGTCATTGATGTTGAGGAAACTATGACCGAACCTCCTTTGAAGGCATTCGTACCGACTGGGTGTTCGATCGGTACCGACTTTAAAGTGGACAAGGCTTCTTCAGTACCGGGCCGGTGTGATCCGGTCACTAGGTATATCTATTCGATTACGGACAAAATCATCGACAGGGTTAAAGAAGATTGTAACTGGGTCGGTAAATGCGTGGTCGTTCCCGCACCGAAGGAGGCGATCACCACCCACGTGGAGGGTTATCTGAGTGTTTACACTTATCCCTTCACGTTGGACCCTTTGGACCCTATCATTGTTGCCTTTTGCAAAAGGTAAGAGGTAACGTTGGGTCAGATCCACCCTTCTTTCTGGAGAATAGTCATTCTCTTTCGCTTCTTTGTAAGCAAGATTGACGATCACCCTTTCACCCTCGATCATCTCCTATGGCTATACAGTCCCCGACTATTCCGAGGGGGGTTAAAAAAACTCGCTCGCCGGGCAAGCAAAGCCCCTTCTCGAGCATTGATGAGGATAGGGATCGAGGTTCGATGAGCTGATTCGTTCAGGTGAAGACATCGAACCTGATTCCGGCTAATGACATGTCGTTCCCTGAGAAGTAGAACATGAACCGTAAGTGCTATCCCATATTTCAACTTGTTCGATGTTTTTCCTTCGTTATTTCACTAACCAATTCCACATGGTGTGGCTGTATCTCGAACACCAGCTGCGATTATGCACCTGAAAGAATGGGTCAAAAAAGTGGCGTCCCAAAGGACTTATTCGGAACGTGCCTGGCACGAGAAATCGAAGGGTCGATGGGAAGCCAAAAATCATGGTGAGACCGATAATGTTTAAACTTTGCGTCTTATGTAGTCGATTTTTAATTTGCTCTAATCTCCATTTGTAGGTCTATCAAAGGACGTTGAATTGAGTCCAACGTCCCCTGCTGGTGAGGTTCCCTGCCATCCCCCTGCTTCAGAGTAGGAGAAAGAGAAAAAAAGGATAAAAGTCCTCAGTTCTTCCGAGCCCGAGAGAAAGAGATCAAGGAAAAGGATAGCTCGTAAGCACAAGAGCTCGGACTCAATTTATCGGTTGAGAGACGAGTCCGAGGAAGACGAAGATTTCGATCCTTTGGGCAATGAGCCATCTCGGACTGAAGGACGGGCAGTCCTCGAGCAGAGGGCCGATGAAACACACCTTCATGGAGCCGAGGGCCCCAAAATGGGGGCGAGAACTGGGGCTTCTACCGATGTGAGAGGGGCTGCGCAGGGAATCTCGGGTCCCATAGAAATGATAGATTCCCATTCCTTCTTGGAGTCGACCTTGAATGAAGCCCGAGCCGCAAAAGGAGACTCCCCGGGCATAAGCCATGTACCGTAAGGCCCTTTCCAAGGTTTCTTCGACGGCGTGGATTCGGCGTCTGCTGAAGATACTTTTGGGCTTGGTAATCTAGAAGTACCGAGGAAAAGTCCCTCCACTGGAACGAGCGAGGCATCTTTCGGTCAGAAGCTAGTCGACAGATTTTCTGCTCTGAGTTCAGATCCTGATCGAAAGCAGATAATAACGTTCGCCATTCCGGAAGACGCTAGGGTCCTTTCCGCTCCTGTAGGGGTGGCTAGCTATCTTCGATATTTGGTGACCAAAGAAGATCAGGCTGCGATGAACGAGGTGGATTGCTTGTTCAATGAGGCTCAACAAGCATTGAATAAGGTAAGTTTCTGATAAGCGTCATCTAGTGTTCACTATTTCGTATTTCAAACTTCGACTAACTGCCATATTTTCTCTTGTATCTTGTATGCCTCGGTACTTCATCATGAGGCTTTTCTTCGTCAACGAGAAGAATCGGTGCATTGTGAGCGGCTCGAAGGGGAGATGTCGATCCTTCGAGCCGAACTGGACATTGTGCGAAGAGAGAATTCTAGCTTAGTCGATCAGATGGGGCGGCAACTCGACCAAATAAACCGACTCGGATCTGAGGCAAGTGAGGCCAAAACAGAAGTTAATGAATGGAAAAACAGGATGGATTTGCTGACTTCGAAAAAGGAGGCCCTCCAAGCTCAAATGATTTCATCGGAAACCCAACTGTCGGAGGCAAAAGGGAAAATTGAGGCTCTAACTAAGTGCACCGACGTGCTTCAATCCCAAATCAACACGCTCACCTCTGATCGTGATGTTATGATCAACGAGCTGCAGATGGCGAAATCGAAGGTTGCTTCATCCAAGGCTGAGGCTGATGAGTTGGTGGCCTAGTACAGGACCGACGCCGAGGCTGCTCAAGATCAATCAAAAATTTTGGTTGATTATACTAAGGGTCAAACTCGCCTATCTGTTCTCAAGGAAATACACGCTCAGGGATTGGATCTATCAACCGAGATCGATGATGCCAAAAGGATCAAAGCCGAAGCCAGAAAACAAGCCTTCCCGGAAGAAGATGACTCCGAGAATTCGGAATGAAGCGTCCCCTACCCTCCCGCCTCTTTTTCTTTTGTGTAATGAAGTCCCCACCTTTGTAAACACACCTTGTGAATATATGTCTTTTTCTCTTTCCTTGCTGACTTGTTTCGATTCTTTTAATTAGAACTGATGGTTCGTCTCAGTGAATTTCCTGTTCTTCGAACTCAGTTTGGACTTGGCCAATTCTGGGATACGCCTTAGTAGACTTTTCCTTTGATTAACTTGCTAGGGCCTTAGCCTCCAAAAAGATCCCGGGTTTGCCTCAATAGGTCTTATCTCCCTACGAGTTTCACTAACTCAGTACGTCTTGGCCTTTGAGTTTCATTAACTCCCTACGGCCTTATCCTTTTAAGAAATCGGTGCTTGCCTTAGTAGGTCTTATTCACCTTTGAATTTCATTAACTCAGTATGGCGTTAGCCCTTTAAGAAATCGGGGCTTGCCTTAATAGGTCTTATTACCCTTTAAGTTTCATTAACTCAGTATAGCCTTGGCCTTTTAAGAAATCGGGATTTGCCTCAATAAGCCTTATTACCCTTTGAGTTTCATTAACTTAGTATGGCCTTGGCCTTTTAAGAAATCTGGGTTTGCCTAAGTAGGTCTTATTCCCCTTTGATTAAATTTGATTTTCGGATGAATCCCTGAGTAATTCAGTATTTTATTGAACAAAAGAAAATCGAAACGGCCCTTAGGCTCGGAGACAGAATATTGGTGCAAGAGAACTTTATACATATTCATGTGCTTGTACAATTTATTTAAGGAATAGATCAATCTATTTGGGTACGGTTCCTTTGACCGTTTGACCCTTACATCGATTCCTAATGATCTTTGAGAAGTTTCCCCGAATTGAAGTAGCTAAGCAGTCTTCCGACATTTGAGGTTGATCGAAGTTTAGCACCGAATATTGTTGTCTTTGATATACGACCGGTCTTCAAATCTAAGTTAGCACGTTTTCTGGTTGCCTCATTAAAAACCTTGCCGTAAAACCGAATTTGGGACAAAACCGGTCGAAGGGAAAAAGAGTGCAACGCGTGCTTTCAGTCCTAATGTCCTGTACTTTCCGATTCGAGGTTGCTTTACTTGATACCTACGAGTGTTAGTTTGTTGATGTAATATAAAAACAAGCAAAAAATGAAGAGTGAAGGATCATACCTCAACAGTAGTATTGTTTCAAGTGATTTATGTTCCAGTTGTTTGGCATCTGTTTTTCGTCCATTATTCCAAGCTTGTACGATCCCTTTCCGGTGATTTTTATGATGGAATAAGGCCTTTCCCAGTTCGGCCCCAATTTTCCTTCGTTTGGTTCTCGAGTGTTGGTTGTCACTTTCCTGAGTACTAGATCTCTGAATTGTTGAAATGTCGAAGATGGGTTCTCCTGTTGTAGTATCTTTCAATCTTTTGTTTTTGCGTGGCCAATCGAACAAGGGCTGCTTCCCTTCTTTCGTCCAATAGCTCCAGGTTGGTATTCATAGCCTCGCGATTCGACTCCTTAGTTGCATAGCGGAACCTGACACTTGGTTCGCCAACTTCGATCGGCATCAAAGCTTCAGCACCATACACTAGGGAGAAGGGGGTGGCTCCAATGCTGGTCTTCTCCGTTGTATGATATGCCCATAGGACTTCAGGCAATATCTCTTTCCATTTCCCCTTCGCGTTGGTTAACCTCTTTTTGAGATTTCAAAGTATGGTTTTGTTGGTTGATTCGACTTGTCCATTGCCGCTGGGGTGATAGGGCGTTGATAGGATCCTTTTGATCTTGTTTTCTTCGAGGAACTTCATCACATTGCTGCCGATGAATTGTTTCCCATTGTCGCACACGATCTCTGATGGCATCCCCAACCAGCATATGATGTAATCCCAAATGAACTCGGTCACTTCCTTTTCCCTATCCTTCTCATATGCCTGCGCTTCAACCCATTTGGAGAAATAATCAGTCATAAAAAGAATGAATTGAGCCTTACCTGGTGTGTAGGGAAGAGGGCCGACGATGTCCATTCCCCATTTCATGAACGGCCATGGTGACAAGACCGAATGCAGCGTTTCCCCCGAGCTGATGGATCATCGGTGCGTGCCTTTGGCATTTACATTTGCGAACGAACTCCTTCGCGTCCTTTTCCATATCGATCCAATAATAACCGGCTCTCATTATTTCTCGGATCAGGGGTTCGACGCTAGAATGATTCCTGCAAGTGCCTTCGTGTATATCTCTTAAAATGTATTCAGTGTCACCCAGTCCCAGACATATCGCGAGGGGGCCACCGAACGTCCTTCTAAATAAGGTTCTGTCATCGAACAAACAGAACCGAGCCACCTTTGTGAGCAATGTTCTTGATTCTTTCGGGTCCGAAGGGAGCTTACCGGAGCTTAGGTACTTGTTCCTCCAATCCCAGGTTGGACTTGTTGAATTGATTTCGACGTGGCCTTCTTCCACTACCGACCTCATGAGTTGCACGACCTTTTCGGATTCGATCTCATCATCTTCGACCGATGATCCCAAACTAGCGAGGGCATCGGCCTTGCTGTTTTGCTTTCGAGGTATGTGTTGCAGGGTCCATTTTTTGAACCTATGCAGTGTGACTTGTAGCTTGTCTAAATATCTCTGCATTCGTCCTTCCCTGACTTCGAAAATTTTGTTGGCTTGATTCACCACAAGGAGGGAATTGCACTTAGCTTCGATTATCTCCGCTCCTAGGCTTTTGGCTAGTTCTAAACCTGCAATCATAGCCTCATATTCCGCTTCGTTGTTAGTTAGTTTTACAGTCTTGATAGACTGTCGAATCATATTTCCGGTTGGGGGCTTAAGTACGATACCAAGCCCCAATCCCTTCGTGTTCGAGGCACCATCTCTTAATAGGGTCCTCACTCCACAAGGATTCCCCGATCCGATCATTAGTTCTCTTTCGACCTCGGGTCATAGCGATGGCGCAAAATCGGCAATGAAATCTGCTAACACCTGATATTTAATCGCAGTTCGGGGGTCGATATTCGTTATCATACCCACTTACTTCGATAGCCCATTTGGCCAATCGGCCAGAGAGTTCGAGATTATGCATTATGTTTCTTAATGGGTAAGTCGTTACGGCGCATATGGGATGGCACTGGAAGTAAGGTTTCAGTTTCCTGGAGGCACTCAATAAAGCGAATGCTAGTTTTTCTAAATGAGGGTATCTTGTTTCAGCCTCGCCTAATATTCTACTAACGTAATAAATTTTAAACTGCAGTACCTTGTTCCTCTCGAACTAGGACTCCACTTACCGCTACTTCTGAGACGGCAAGGTAGAGGTACAGCTGCTCCCCTATTTTCGGTGTATGCAGCAAAGGTCTACTAGATAGGTACCTTTAAGTTCTTCTAACTCATGTTGGAACTTTGGGGTCCACGAGAAGTTGTTCTTCTTTTTCAATAGGTTGAAAAATCGGTGACTTTTATCGGATGATCTCGAAATAAATCATCCCAAAGCGGCTATACGGCCTGTCAGCTTTTGTACAGCCTTTACATTATCTACAATTGTGATGTCTTCGATAGCCTTGATCTTCTTGAGGTTTATTTCTATTCCTCGATTCGAGACCATGAAATCCAGGAATTTTCCTGAGCCCATACCGAACGCGCATATTTCTGGGTTCAGCTTCATGTTGTATCATTTCAGCACGTCGAACGTTTCCTGCAAATGGTTCAAATGGTCCTCTGCTCGCAGGGACTTAACTAACATATCATCAATATAAACCTCCACTGTTTTTCCTAGTTTTTTTTCAAACCTTCGGTTTACTAGGCGTGGGTAAGTGGCTCCTGTGTTCTTTAACCCGAATGGCATCACGTTGTAACTGTACGTGACGCACTTATTGATGAAGGATGTTTTTTCCTGGTCATCCGGGTCCATTCGTATTTGATTAGCCAGAGTAAGTATCGAGAAAGCTAAGGGTCTCATGGCCAGCGGTAGCATCGATCATGCGATGGATGTTGGGTAAAGAGAAAGAAATTTCTAGGCCATGCCTTGTTTAAATCCTTATAATCTACTCACATTCTTAATTTATTCCCCTTTTTGGGGACTACTACTACGTTTGCTAACCATTCTGGGTATTTAACCTCCCGAATGGACCCTATCTTTAGATGCTTAGATACCTCATCCTTGATGAACGCTTCTTTGATCTCGGATTGAGGCCTCCTTTTTTGCTTGACCGGTCGAAATTTCTTATCGATGCTTAGCTTGTGGGTTGTTATCTCCGGTGGTATACCTGTTATGTCGAGGTGGGACCAAGCGAAGGAATCGTCATTAGTTATACGAAATTGGATAAGTTTTTCCCTGAGCTCGAAACTTAGGCCCGAGCCCAGGTGTACCTTTCGATCTGGTGTGTCTTCTCGGAGTGAAACTTGCTCGAGTTCCTCTATTGTTGATTTGGTTGCATCGGACTCATCGGACTGACGAATGACCTGGGGATTTCGTAGCTGTCATCCTCGAAATGCACCTGTTCACCTTCGTTTGTCGAGGGTGATGTCTGTGATTGCTATTTGACCCTTTGCGAAGGAGCTGCTGGTATCGGTGTTACTTCTTCTACTGCGAACATCTCTTTCGCAGCCGGTTGCTCCCCGTAAACTGTTATAATCCCATCGGATGATGGGAATTACAGTACTTGGTGTAGTGTCGAAGGCACTGCTCTCATGTCGTGGATCCATGGTCTCCCGAACAGGGCGATGTACCTCATGTCTCCACCGATTATGCAGAACTTTGTCTCTCGAATGGTACCGGCAGTGTTTATCAGCAACATTATTTCGCTTTTGGTCGTTTCACACACCATGTTGAATCCATTGAGTACCCGGAATGTAGGAATAATTCGATCCGTCAGCCCGAGTTGTTCTATAACCCATGCTCGGATTATGTTGGCCGAACTGCCTGGATCGACCAATACGCGCTTTACTTTAGTCCTGTGTATAAGCACATATATCACTAGCGCGTTGTTGTGAGGTTGCATAATCCCTTCTGCATCTTCTTCGCTGAAATGTAAGATTCCCTCCATCGCGTAATCCCGAGTGCGCTTTTCCGGCTGATGGATATCTTGGTGCGCTTCAGTACTGGACCTTGGGGCGCATCTACTCCGCCAATAATCATATTAATAATGTGTTTTGGCTCTTCCTGGTTCGCTTGTTTACTCCTGTTTCCATAATGATTTTTGGCTCGATCGCTCAAACATTCTCGAAGATGTCCGTTTTCGAGCAACCGTGCCACCTCCTCTCTTAACTGTCGACAATCTTCTATCATGTGTCTGTGTGTACTATGATATTTGCATATCAAATTGGGGTCTCTTTGGGCAGGATCCGATTGTAACGGTCGAGGCCACTTAGTGTCCAGACCGATAGCTGATACGAGAGTAGCCGCATCAACATTGAAGTTCTATTCCGATAACCACGGTGCTTCTCGGTGACCGGTGGTTCTCTCAAAGTTGCTTCTCATCATGGGCCCCCGGTTGCTCCGACCATGATCGTTTCTTCTTTCGCGTCTCGGGGAGTCCTGCCTTGCTGGAGTGATTTTCCTATCCGGTGATATGGCCGATGCTGATCTCTATTCAGTCTTAGTTCCCGATGAATATCCCTTCGAACCCTATCATGAGTTCTAATGGGATAAATAGATCCCGAAGGGGCTCCAAGTTGGTCATCCTCGATTCTGATCTTCGACTGGTACCGGTTATGTATATCCGCCCATATGACGGCCGGATATTCTATCAAGTTCTGCTTAAGTTACTGTGAAGCCGTTGAACTTCGAGCGTTGAGCCCTTGGGTGAAGACCTGAACAGCCGAATCGTCCGTGACCGGTGGCAGGTCCATCCGCTCCATCTGAAAACGAGATACAAATTCTCTTAGCATCTCATTATCCTTTTGTTTGACTTTGAAAAGGTCCGATTTCCGCGTATCCACTTTGATAGCGCCTGCATGTGCTTTGACAAACGAATCTGCAAGCATAGCAAAAGAGTCGATGGAATTAGGGGGTAAATTGTGATACCAAGTCATGGCCCCTTCTGACAAGGTTTCTCTGAACTTTTTCAACAGAACGGACTCAATCTCGTCATCTTCTAAGTCGTTTCCCTTTATGACGCATGTGTATGCGATCACATGCTCGTTTGGATCGGTTGTCCCGTTGTACTTGGGAATTTCCGGCATGCGAAATTTCTTGGGTATTGGTTTTGGAGCGGCGCTTGACGGGAAAGGTTTCTATATGAACTTTTTGGAATCCAAGCCCTTCAATATCGGGGGTGCTCCTAGGATTTGATCCACCATGGAATTGTATTTTTCCACTTTTTTTTCGTTAGCCTCGATCTTCTTTTCGCCAGACTCGACTCGTCTGGTCAGTTCCTCAAGCATCCTCAGGATCCCGGAGTTCGCCCTCGATCCTCCTTCGTCCAGTTCCTCTGCGTATAGTTCGTTCTCAGGAATGGTTCCCCCAGAAGGGCCGAACTCAACTTTGTTCGATATTTGGCTTCGATTTTGTAGTTGAGCAATGGCCGCTTGCTGGGCTTGCAACATGTTAAAGATCACTCTAAGGTTGATCTTGTCCCCTTCGTCGTTTTGTGGTCCCTGAGTTGTCGATCGGTGTTCTCTACGAACACTATTTGACGGGCCAGTAGTTCGATCTACATCGACCGCCATTTGTGAGTTAGCATCGATCGAAAGTTCATCACCGAGCGCTGCGTTGTTGGTTTCACCCCGATGATCAAATTCATTATCGACGTACAGAGGCATAGATTGTGCGTGCGACATAGTTGTACTGTAACCTGAAATCAAAGATACTTCACAGAGCAAGTGTAAAATAATTTGTGTGACAAAAAAATATATCAAACGCTCACTATTATCCTTAGCCCCACGGTGGGCGCCAAACTGTTTTACCCTTGGCTTCGGATAACAATTAAATTTGTACGTGGTTTTAAGAACACGTGATTTGGTTTGATACGAATAGGGGATAATAAAATAAAGACTAAATTCAGTAAATAAATTGAGAGAGAATGCAAACCCCAAGTCTAAAATTGCTTGGCCTCGATTTATTTCTTTAAGATGGACAAGTATGAATCAAATGAATCAAGAAATAATAAGAGCAGACTTTGTTTTATGTATATTGATAATTGTTTTTTTTTAGATGCCTTTTACAATTGCGCTACCCCTTTATATAGAGAGGGGAATAATTCTTATACAAGGTAAAAAAATATATTTACAAGGTAAAATATCCCTTGATTTACTGATTTCAACATCCTTGCTGATTTATGCCGTAATTCCCGCCGAGATATTTACGTATCACGAGATTTCTGGTCCTTCCGTTATGCAAATCTGATAAATTTACCTAGGACATTTCCCATAATCGACCTCAACGATCTCGTCTCAAGTATCATGGCTTCGAGTTCCAATTCGATGATGCCCGGTCTCGACCTTCGATCCTTGATGCCTCGATCCCGGCCTATTGAGCAGTAGTTATAATCGACACCAGCTGTATAAATTCGAATCCGATTTATCCCTACACAAGCGGTCCGGGTTCGACCCCATACATCGTTGACTATGTGCTACTATATAGTCCCTATATAATCTCTTTCCCTTTACCCCTTAGATTTAGACTTTGGTTGCACATTTCTCTATCATGATCCAAAACTGCCAACCAGTAGTGATGAAGTTTAACGCATTTTCTAGGCAAGCCGAACATAACAATAATGAATCATAATAATAGGAACGACGAAAAGAATACAAGTCTAAATCCATCAACATATCATAATAGCATCGATACATAATAAATATCTAGAGCTGGTTTTATGGAGTCATGAGCTCTAAAATGAAAATACAAGTTTGAAATACGAAATAACAATACTGTCTGAATGGAAGACAACGGTACGAAGTGAAAAAGATGTCAAGACTGCGATCGAGATCCAACTCTATCTTGTCTCTCCAACGACTCTGCAACAAGCCTCAACTATTGGTGGCTCGTTCCAACACCTGGATCTGCACAATTAAGTGTAGAGTCTAGTATGAGTACATCCGACCCTATGTACTCACCAAGTAACATAAGTAACCTCGACGAGGTAATAGAAGCAAGAATTATAGATGATACTCGCTACACCTGTACAGTTCATAACTCCAACAAGTACAGAATAATAATATGATAAAGTCATGAATCATATATAGAAACCACCTTGGTGCACGCAATAACTTACCATAATCTTCTCTGTCAACAATCCAGCATATAAAGAAGGTATGCAAACATATCAGGTAAACAACCAAAAAAATTGCAAGTAAAGATGAAATGCGATAACCAAATCAAACACTGGATAGATTTTCGTCACAATCTGTAATGACCCCAATTTTCACCTTAGGATGTCGTGATGTCACCTTGTCTCTAAGACTAGGTAAGCCTCACACATGCTGATTTAATAACATAATTGAACTATTTAATCATTTATCATAGACCATTAAATGACATACATAGCTGCAAGCAGCCAATAGTTATACATTTTCCAATATCGGTATTATGGAGTCATAATCTCTACTAAAACACACTAGAATTTCTAATCACAATACTGTTTTGAATTACAATTTAACAGTAGCATAAAGAAGTAAGATGGTGACTCTATGGCCTTGGAACGTCAAGCAAGTATACCTTGAAGTCTCCCACCACGCAGACGCAACTCTCAACAACACAATCATAATACCTGAATCTGCACAAAAATATACAGAAGCGAGCATGAGTTTACCACAATGTTACCCAGTAAGTATCAAGCTTGACCTCGGTAGGGTAGTGATGAGGCAGGTCAAGACACCTACTACACATAGAAACCTGATCAAGATATACATAAGCTAACAATGGAAAGAACATCAATGTAAGACCAACGACGGGAAAATTATTAATTTACAACCAATAATAAAGTAACAGAAACATAAATTACAGCAAGTAGTAAGTGATTAATAAAGAAACAACATAATCGGAACACCAATGAGATGTAAATGAACTCAAATAAGGAAAAAACTGATGACAACTCAAATAATCAAATCGCTCCCAATGCAAGGACTAACAACAAGAATTATCCCAAGGCACCACACCTCATAAACCACAAGTCATGAACCACAATTTCCAATTATTACACACATGGCACCTCGTGGCCATAATGACAATCACCTTCGCACGTCAAAACCCACGTGCTAATATATACTTTGCAACTGTGATAAATATTAATTTAGATGAACGAAAGATTAGACACTATAAAACATAATAACAATCTTGAATAAGGTAAGGTGTCAAATGAAATAATGAGTTTATTTTAGAAATCATGTAAAGTAAAATACTATACAATTTGTGCGAAACAAAGTATAAAATGGGTTTAGTTTAGAAATCAATAAAATTGAGTAAAAAGTATCATTCTTAAACAAAGCAAAACATAAGTTAACTTAACGAATTAAATATATAATTTGTTAAAGAAAAATATGATGACAAATTTAAGTAAGGTAAACATCTAACAGGGTGGTAAGTATAATAGAATGCATGACTCACACAAAAAACCACAATAGTTCCAACACCAAGATAATAATGAATACCAAATACAATCAAAATTTGGATGAATGATTGAAGGAAGAACAATGAATGGTCAAATCAACAAGATGTTCCAACATGGAATGTACAATGACATTTCCAATCGAGGTACAGCCTCGTATTACATTTCACAATTGCAATCACAATCTTTCCTTATATCACCGCATGAACCCGTACATTTAGTTTTGAAAATTCTTTTTTTTCCGAAATAGCTACACGCGTTTTAGCCCACATTATCTCACATCGTGCCTTCAAGTAGTTCCCTTAATAGCAACACGCATATCAAGCCCACCTTATCTCACCACATGTGTATTAACCCCTAGACTTATATGCGTATCAATATCACAACACAATCACAGCTAGCACCATTAGTGCCCATATGCCACAACTTGCCACAAAGTCCACAACACCAATATTTCCACAACAAGTAGCCCGTGGCTGAACCGCAATGTGTACAAGAATTTAAACAGTAACAAAATTAATGAGAATGCTCAACAAGGAAAGGTATCGCAACAATTAACAACTTCGCCTCAATGTGATAACGAGAATTAGAAATTCAACACCAATAACTCAACAAGATGATATTCCACGAAATAACCACTTCAATTAAAAGTGATTGAACAATTAAGAGGTAACAAGACAATAAGGAAAGCAATAACTTCAACTAAAACATATAAGAGCAAAATAACAAGAGGTATAACAAGTGCTAACAACATCAAATAGAGCATGTAAGAGTATATTAACAATGAGAGATATGACATGTTATGACAATTCAATTAAAGGCATGGAAAGATTCTGGATAATCTAAACTGATCAAATACCACATGTAACCCATGTACCCACTCATCACCTTGCGTACACGGCTTTCACGTAACACAAATAGCATAATCAACTCAAATCCTAAGGGGCAGTATCTCCCACACCAGTTAGGTAAGATACTTACCCCTACTAGGCCAACTCAACCCTCCGAAATAGCTTTTCCCCTAAAACTCGCCTGCACATGGCTCAAATATAACCAAATATTACTTAATAGCATCAAATAATGCAAGAGAACCAATTACAATAAATAAAGTTATGATCTTTATATTTTTCCCAAAATGTCAACAAAAGTCAACATCGGGCCCACCTTGGATTCTGAATCCAAGCTTACCCGAGCTAAGCCCGAACTAATACAAGCTCACACGAATGAGAACCGACTCAATAAGAGTCCAATAGCTCAACCAATCCGCCAAAACATCGCTCTTAGGTGTTCATAACCCAAGAATCCAACCCACATGACTTGGGTCTCATATCTCCCCAAATACTCCAAAACTCGCCAAATTCGAGTATGTTGTTCTTCTAATATAGGAGAACAAAGATCCAAATAGAATCGGGAAATAAATGCTTCTAACTCATTTTAAAAATTAAAAATTTTGAACAAAATCATATGTCTTGATTTAAAGAATTAAATGGATTTTCAATTAAAATCATGGATTAAAGCATCAACCAAGGGAATGAATCAAAGGAAAATACTTACGTTGTAGTTTAGACCGTACCCCGTTGAAGAAACTTGTCACGACCCAAATTCCACTATAGGACGTGATGGCGCCTAACGCCACCGTCAGGCAAGCCAGCGGTGATCGATCAACTTAATTACTCATTTTGATTATTTTAAAATCATAATTCTCGTTAATCAAAAAGTATAAAAGCTGGTACACGTGCAAAACCCATGATTTTATTTTTCTATTTCTATATGAAACTATAATTTTTAAGGTGAAATGTTAATAATTACATGAACTACAATAATGAACAACCAGTAGGAGCCTCCAAAACTCGGTGTCACTAGTGCATGAGCATATTCTATAGAGTACGATAATAATACAACAACAGTCTAGAATACAAGATAGAAGGGAAAAATAAATAAATTTGATGGAGATTCGATATGCTGCGGATCGTAACAAGGAAATGCAGCTCAGTGTAAAGTCCCTGCAAATGTCGTGCCTCTACACCCAGAGGACCACCGGAAACATATATATACCTAAACAATAAGTGCAGCAAGTGTAGCATGAGTACATAAATCAACACGTACCTAGTAACTATCTAGCCTAACCCCAGAGAAGTAGTGACGAGGGGTCAACATCGACACTTACTAGTGGTCCAATAAGACAGATATAGTAGAAGTAAAAAGATATGAGGCAGTGTAAATAACCGAAATAAACAAGTATAAATACGTGTTACAATTCTTCTCTCAACAATAAACTCAGCTCTCAATTAGCAGTTACCTCCTCAACTGGAGCATAAGTATGTAAAGGACCTTACCAGATAGGTCGTCACAGTTCGAATCAGGAAAACTCACAGATACACTGCTTTTTATCAAATATTACGCATTCCATAAGAGTATTATATAGAAATACCGAGGCATATGGCCCCATCCCATCATAATCTGTGCACTGCTGAGGGTCGAATGGCACGAACCATAAATACATCTATTATATTGCCAAGAGAACGACCCGCTCCCATGAGAGTGATACATAATCCTGTTGTGGCGAACGGTCGAATCGCATCATAATGTGTGAACTGCCGAGGGTCGAACGACAAGAACCATAAATGTATCTATTATACTGCCGAGGCGAACGGCCTGATCCTATTAGAATAAGAAGCTTTAACAGGTCCTCGACCCCACTCACGAATAAACGTGTGAGATATAACTTTCAAGGAAAACCTTTCGAGGAAAACCCGTAGCATGGGAGAAATTCGTATGAGGAGTGAATCATTCTGCGGCTAATCATGAAGCCCGTCAAATCTCTAAAATAGCAAGTCTATCAGTCTACGCAAGTACAGCCTCAAACAGTAACGTAAAATAAAGGAATTTAACAAGCAAGGGACAACTCAAGCAGTACAGTTATAGCATGGCGGGAACCTAAGTCTACCCGGACGTAACATGAATCTAGCTACCTACGGACTCTCGTTACCTCGTGCATAAGTAGCCCCCACAACAAGTAGCACATATAAAATGTATCACCTAGGGGTAGTTTCTCCCTCACGGAGTTAGACAAGAGACTTACCTTGCTCCGAAGTTCCACAGCCAGCTCCAACGCCACTCTAACACTTCAAACCGATGCCCGTCTCTCAGAAACTAGTCAAACAATGTGCAAATCCATAAATATATACTCTATTACACATAATTAATCCATTTATAACAATTTCCAACTCCGCTCGAAAACTCGATAAAGTCAACCCTCGGACCCATGTGCCCGAATTCCATGTCCGAGTCGATAATCATTACCCATAATACCACGAACTCAAATGCATAATTTATTCCTATATCCATGTCCCGTTTCGTGGTCAAAATCCAAAAATAATACTAGGTTTTCTACCAAAATACCACAATTTCTACTAATTTTCATGTATAAGTCCTTATAGAATCCATGTATTTAACTTACAATAGGTGGGAGTAACTTACTTTGCCATAGATGATGAAAACTCTCCCTTTGAAGCTTTCCAAAAGCGCCCAAACCAAGAGAGATATGAGTGAAATGAGCAAAACCCTGATTTTTAAACAATCTGCGCAGTTGAGTTCTGCACCTGCGGAAATCCTTCCGCTTTTGCGACTCCGCTTCTATGGAAACTACCTCCCAGATGCGGCTTTCCCCGAGGTGCTAGCTTTTTCCGCTTCTGCGGACATTTAATCACAGGTGCGCATCCGCTTCAGCGAAAATCATCCGCAAGTGCGGACTCCCCAGCTCAAGCACTACTACGCACATGCGCGCCCATGACCGCACATGCGGCTTTGTAGGTGCACGATAGCACCCGCACCTGCGTTCATCCAGCTCAAGACAACTTCCGCTTCTGCGCTTCTCTGCCTATCTACGGGCCCGTAGGTGCAGTAAATTCCTCTCACTTGCGAATCCAACCAGCCTCACTCCCTACCGCTTCTACGACCCCTGGGCCACTTTTGCAGTCTCGCACTTGCGGCCATAACCTCGGAGGTGCGATGGCGCTAGAAGCCTTAAGCTTCAACAGTTCTTCCGAGTCAAACTCGATCTGTTTCCAGTCCGATTCACACCCGCTGGGACCCCGTCCAAACATACCAACACATCCCAAAACACGATACAGACTTAGTCGAAGTCTCGAATCACGTCAAACAACATCAAAATTACAAATCGACGGCCAAAACCTTTCTTTCAACTTTCCAACCTTCAAACTTCGCCAAACGTGTCCGAATTACACTTAAACATCCCCGAATGACGCTAAACTTTAGGTGCAAATCAAAAAATCATGATACGAACCTATTCCAAGGCGGGGAACTCCAAACGAACATTGAAAACATCAAAATGCACTTCAAACCAAACTTATGAAATTCTAGAACTTCCAAAATGCCAACTTCTCAGAATATGTGCCAAAATGCTCCCGGACCACCGGATACTCAACCCGAACACACGCCCTAGTCCGAAATCATAATACGAACCTATTGGAACCTTCAAATCTCGATTCCAAGTTCGTTTACTCAACAGTCAAACCTTAGTCAATTCTTCTAACTTAAAGCTTCTGAATTTAGAATTTTCGTTCTAAATCAACTCCGAACTTCTAGAATATGAAGCGAAGCTGCTCAAGGCCTCAAACCGTCGAACGACACGCTAGAGCTCGAAACGACCATTTGGGTTGAAATACGTTCGTTCTCGAACGTGCTAAGAACTGCTCCGGAGTTGTCAAAAATAATAGTTTAACACCTTGTGCACCTATCCATGCCATGACAACCCAGTTGAGCACATTAGCTCGAGCCACAGTGAAGGTCCTCCCTATAACCTTAGTTAACAAGCTAAATTGCCAAATTCCAACATCCGAAATTTCCACGAGGCCCGATTCAAACATACAAACACCACATCAATTACCAGACATTGTACCCAGCATGATCATGCTCCTCCGCTGAAATTGCACCCTGCACCACTTAAGTCGATTGACTATAATAACATCCTCTAACAGCAATGACTGCAATTCCACGAATCTGATGCCCACAATAAGCCTCATAACACATGTAAGCCTTGTTCCAGCTCTCGCGATACTGCCACGACGAAAGGGATGTGTAGAAACTCATAACACCTAACCAAATCAATAAATCATGGAGTCTCTCCTCCTGACAAGAACTGTTACCTTATTTTGAACTAAATAACGATATTTGCTCTTTAATATTCCCTACATAACTTTGATCACACTGATACCGGGTCCAATAACCTCTTCTCACCTAGTACAAGCTGCACAGGCAATAAGCCATCTCAAACAATTCGAAAAACCCCATATGACACCATCAATGCACCAACAAGCTACAAACTCGTAGGTGACACGCAAGGAAAAACGAACTCTGAAAAAAAGAACTATCCAACTCGCATAACGAATAAATGACCGAACAGATGCTATGAACCCTTCTCGGACAATGAGAACAAAAATACACATAAGTATATATTGGGAATTGTACCCGACATCTCACCGTTGCGACGTGCAACCTGATCCACACATGACACTTGCGGCATGCAACCCGATCCAAACAACATACCCGTGGTGGCATGCCACCCGATCCACACATAACAATAAATAAGGGAATACGCATCAAGCCATATGTCATGACCCAAGCCGAAGGGCCGCGACTCGCACCGGACCCTACTCAACGGGCGCCGGCGTACCCTTCATCTAACTTTCCTTATTATCTATAAGGCTTGTCATATGCGTATAATCTCGAATAATAATTATAATGATACATGACATTATACCATGATACGATCATACTTATATACATAATATAGCCAACAAGGCTGCAATGCAGAACCATAAAACAAATTACATACGTTTGCCGACAAGGCAATTCGACTGTACATAAGTCAACCCATCACTTGTGTATGCATAAATTGACACTTGTCTATGAGCCTCTACAAAAACGTACATAATGCAACCTACGTCGGAACAGGGCCCCGACATGCCCATAATGCCTACAACAAAATGCATACCAAGACTATGGCAAGTCCGAAGGATGGATCTCGCCAATATCTGCTGAACTGGGTAGCCTACTGTGGTGGGGAGCCTCGTCTATCTGTCTGCCTGGACCTGCAGCACGACATGCAGCGTCCACAAATAAAGGACGTCAGTACGGATAATGTACTGAGTATGTAAGACAGGAAACATAATGTAAAAACAATAATAAGCATCAGGATAAGAGACATACAACCTGTACCATCTGAATGCCTCTGAGGGCGATTAACCATGTCATGCCTGACGTGCATATGCATATACATATGTTTATATCCTTTTGAAAATCATCATATACATATATACGCCTCTGTGGGCCTCATCATCATCTCATACATATGCCTCTGTGGGCCTCCTTATCATCATACCCAACTGATCAGTGGTTGCACAATAGGTGCCATACCCGCCTATAGAGCGGCTCGGTAGAGTAAAATAGCTGTCGACTATAGCGCGGCTCGGTAGAGTAAAATAGATAATGCATGCTGGACTCATAAGAGTCATACTACCATGGTGAAATAATAACATATCAATCCTCCCATAAGAGGGGAAACAATATACGTACTGCTACCTCCTAAGAGTAGAGTATCTTTGGGGTTCGTTCATTTCATTGTGTACAGTCAGAGTCGTGCAAAAGAAGGAAAAGGATAGTCTCACAGACCTTGCAATACTTTCCAATCTCAGTTTGTGAGTTGTCATTTCCGGTGGTATCCCTGTTATGTCAAGATGGGACCAAGCGAAAGAATCTTCGTTAGCTAAAAGAAACTGAATATGTTTGGCCCTGAGCTCGGAGCTTAGGCCCGAGCCCAGGTATACCTTTCGATCCAGCGAGTCGCTTCGGAGTGAAATTTGCTCGAGTTCCACGACTGTTTACTTGGGCACGTCGGATTCATCGGGTCCGATGAATGACCGGGGAACCCCATAGTCGTCATCTTCGAGATGATCCTGCTGACCTTCGTTTGTTGAAGGTGGTGCCTGTGCTTGCTATTTAGTTCTTTGGGAAGGAGCGGTCGTTTTCAGCACTGCTTCTTGTACTGCGAACATCTC
>MCJB01012218.1:191587-209040 GCA_002018475.1 Nicotiana obtusifolia
TAAGAGTAGAGTATCTTTGGGGTTCGTTCATTGCATTGTGTACAGTCAGAGTCGTGCAAAAGAAGGAAAAGGATAGTCTCACATACCTTGCAATACTTTCCAATCTCAAGCTATGAAACTTCCACGACTTCTTAGTCTACAATAAGAGAAAGGACACTAACGTTATCGTTTAAGCGTCGTAACTATTATGTACCAACTATAACCTATTTTGCGATAAAACGGACAGCACCTCCCCTATATATATGACTTCACACAAGTCAAAACAGCCACCAAACAGCCAAAAAACATCAATAAGAATCATATTGAACCTCCCAAAATAGTCCACACACAAACCAATCACTTCATACGTACAATGGCCACTATAGTCGTGTCAAACGATCCGGAAATGGTATGAACAACTATCAGGCCACAACCCTAAACATATATGGTGTTTCTCCACACCCTTCCTCATCCAAAACTCCACAAATCAGTAGCATAACACGCAGCTTTACAGCAACATAAAACAGTCCACAAAACAGTCCGCTACAAGTGAATAACTTGAACTCACGGCTTCCGATCACCGTCCCGTGAGTTCTTACACACATAGAATGACTTACCAAGAATTAACAGTAGAAAATGTATTAAATAGATCAGTAAACTCACCTTGCTTGTTAGATAACTTAGCCCTTGCTTTGGTTCCTTAAACTCTAGGGTTTACCTTCAACTAGAACTTGAAAGAGGGAAAAATCGATTAGGGTTTGTTTGGGCTTCTTTTGGGGAGGGGTTGCAGGGGTTCTTTTCGTTTTTGAGGCTGTGAAATAATAGTGAATTATCAGGATTTATAAGCTTTTAAAATCCCTCTCTTGACCGACTTGGGGCTTTTAACTTTTAGCCCTTAATTTTGGCAAGTAGGTGATGCACCTACTTGTTACCTGCCAGCCTGCGCAGTTCTACGGAAATACAATTACCTCAATACTCCAAGATCGTATTGACAAACGGTTTGAAGAATTGGAAACTAGACTCATAGACCTTTAATTTGATAGGTAGATCACCCCGTAATTCCTTGTAAATTGGGAGAAAATCGCAGAAACATTTGACCTAACGTTTAAGTAGAATTGTGAACCTAAGTTGCGACAACTTTTGTCGACTTTTGTTTCATAACTCGTTTGACTTCAAGAATTATGAAACGGATATCATATCATCCAAATACCTTAAAACATGACCTCTTGGTGATGTTAACCACCTCTCGATTTTCCCAAAAACGCGAGTTACAACATCCTTAACTCGTTTATCCTCTAATACTTGTTAACCACCCTTATACACCTTTGCATCGTTTAAGACCAATAGGACTAAACTCTTATTGTCTCAAAGGTAATTCTCTTCTCGAACCAAGATAGACTATCTTACGGTGTAACCTAACACGTACAAATATGGGTTATTACATTATTATTATTATTACTATTATTATTATTATTGTTGTTATTATTATTATTATTATATTTATTATTATTATTATATTTATTATTATTATTATTGTTGTTGTTATTATTATTATTATTATTATTATTATTATTATTATTATTATTATTATTATTGTTATTATTATTTGGATAGGGCTGCACGCCATAGCAAGCCTTATAGGCTTTGATTAGCGCTTGGGCAGGATCCCTCCCTTCGGAGTCTGACATACCATAGTGAGCACATGCAGAGTGATATATACGCATGCTTTATTGAGGGGCTGATTATGAGAAATCCCTCTGAGTTAATTATTGTTATTATCATTATCATACTTGTGTTGTTATTCTATTGTACTCTGACTGTCTTCTTCTGAGCTCGTCACTGCTTTTAGCCCAAGGTTAGTTCTGTTACTTAATGAGTACACAGGGTCGGTTGTACTCATACTACACTCTGCACTTCGTGTGCAGATCCAGGTGCATCCGGACGTGGTGACTGCTAGATTCGTGCTAGTACCTGTTTGGAGACTTCAAGGTAGCTACTATGACGTCCGCATACCTTGACTCTCTTACCTTTTATTTTCCTTCACTACTGTTCTATCAGTAAGACAGCTGTACTAGAGATTTGGTTTATGTTTGATACTTAGTAGAGCTCATGTACTCGTTGACACCAGATTTTAGGGTGGTTGTAATAGTATTTCAGTTATTTGTGTCAAATATTTATGGTATTTCCGCTGTTAGATTTAATAAACCATGTTCATCAAATGTTAAGCTATTATGTGACTGTTAGCTTGCTTGGCAAGTAGTGTTAGGCGCTGTCACGACTCCAGTAGGAGTTGGGTCGTGACAACTATGTACCATTTTGAGTTTTTCAGAGCATTTGAATCTTCACTTGATTTGAGTATTTGACTTTGAATTTGAACTTGAATTTCCACGCGATGAGAATATTTGACTTTGAATTTGATTCTCTGCGTGATGGGAGTATTTGATGTTGAACTTGAATCTCCGCGCGATGGGAGTATTTAACTATGAATGTGAATCTCCGCACGATGGGAGTATTTGAATTTGAACCAAACAATAATGTAATAATTCCTGGTACCTTCACAAATAAAACGTCAAGACATTCAAAATGAAATAAGAAAATAAATGATCATGCCCAAGAGATACTCCTGAATGCAGAACTAATTTGCCGCCGTTAATCAGTGGAACGAGTGAAGAAATAAACTGTCCATCCTTCGGTTGGCGTAGTTGGTGACGAGGTTTGGAATGATCTCTTCAGGATCTCCGATTTGGCGGAGCAAAGGTGCAATCTGTACAAAGGTGCTCTAATTGGTAGAGAAGATGGTGTGATATGTACAAGATGCTCCAATTAGCAGAGCAGACGGTTTGATATGTACAAAGTGCTCAGATTAGCAGAGCGGACAGTTTGATATGATTGTGTCGGAGGCTTGGCTCTGGGATACCTGCGAGGAATTCAAAGTTAGTACTTAGCTATATGAGACTGAAATGTATTGAACAATAAAAGAGGATTAGGGACACGTGAGGTTATAGCAGATCTTGCATTGATTCTGATATTATCTGATGCCGTTTTATTTCTGTCAATCATGTGCTCAATGAAAAATTCTTAGTGGGGGAAGGGGGTTGATTTGTGTTGATTGTAAACCTAGACTTGCCCCAAATCTGGTGGATTATGTAAGGAAGTTCGGCAGGTGGAAAAAGCAGAATTTAAATATAATTTTTGAAAAATCATTTATGTTTATGGAAAACGTAATTGTTCTTGATTATGACATGTTTTAACGTTTCCCTTGATGCGAGTATCATTTTTGGATGGCTCTGCCTTATTGATAATACTTTTCTTGATATTCCCCTAACAACATAACTTCCTTGATGATGCAATCATTTCTTAACCTAGGGTGATGACCGAACCGTTTCAGGTTGCCTATATATCCTAACAGAATTAGGTTTAAGAGTAGTTTGAGTAAATGAATTAGTGAACTGACCAAGCCTGACTCAAACAGCCTACTATCTAAACAGAATCAGTTAAAACGTAGTTTGATTATGATAGATGCAAAATGATAGAATTTCATAATGATATGCCCGAGTCTGACTCAGACTGCCTACTTATCCAAATAGAATCAGGTCAAAACGTAGTTCGATTACAATAGACTGAATTCGATATGGATTGCCTACTTATTCCTACCAAAGAAAATCAAGTCAATGTATAGTTCCGAATACATGATGAATGATATTTGGAGTTCCTATTACACAAGTGGTACCAGATCGTACGTGGGTTGCCTACATATCCCACCCTGGGAAGTTAGGCCGGGCATAGTTCTTTGATACAAAAACCTAACTCTATTGTCTTCAAATATAATATCTCTTGGTTGCGTCTGAATTGACGGGCTTCATGCTTACTCTGTCGTCCATTTCAGCTAAGATTAATGCTCCTCCAAACAATAGCCGATGGACCACATAAGGACCCTGCTAATTTGGCATGAATTTCCCCTTAGCCTCTTCTTGTGGGGGAATATCTTCTTCAAAACCAGCTGCCCCGACGTGAACCACCGAGGTTTCACTTTCCTGTTGAATGCGTTGGCCATTCTTTTTTGATACATCTGACCGTGACAGACTGTATCAATCAGCATGAGTTGTTCTTTCCTAACACGTATCAATTCTGCATCGTCCAACTTGGCTTCCTGGATAATTCTTAAAGATGGTATCTCGACCTCTGGGGGTATTACGACTTTAGTACCATAGACCAACATGTATGGTGTTGCCCCAATAGATGTTCTCATAGTGGTGTGGTAACCAAGTAGGGAAAACGATAGTTTCTCATGCCATTGCCTGCAATTGTCCACTATCTTCCGCAAAATCCTCTTGATGTTTTTGTTGACTGCATCAGCTGTCCCATTCATCTGTGGCCTGTATGCTGTGGAATTACGTTGGACAATTTTGAACTTCTAGCAAATTTCCCTCATGATATCGCTGTTGAGGTTGGCTGCATTGTCAGTTATGATTGACTCTAGAATCCTCATGATATTATCTTACTTCATGGAACTTCTTGATGTCATGATACCAAGGCTTGCCATCTGGCTTCATTTACACGGAAGTAGTATGCATGCTAGCCTCGGATCTCTACTTTGATGGGGTCAATTTAATTCTTGTTCGGGTGTTGAATCATGGATGACAACATTGCAAAAGCATCGCCAAACTCATTCTGGATTCTGGGAAAAAGCTTGAACTCTATCTTGGTGAACTTCTTACATAATTCCTTTACGCAATGCAAATACAAAAGGATCTTGACATTCTTGGTGGTCCATTCTCCTTGGACTTAGTGGATCAGCAAATCAGAATCTCCTATGATCAAAAGTTCCTTGATGTTCATGTTGACCACCATCCTAATCCCGAGGATGCATGCCTCGTACTCCGCCAGATTATTTGTATAGGAGAACCTTATCTTTGCTGAAATCGAATAACGTTGTCCTGATTTAAAGCCTAAGACTGCCCCGATTCCCACTCCCATGAAATTTGCAGCTCCATCGAAGAATATTCTCCATCTTGGATACGACTCTAAAATGTCTTCCCCAGCAAACAACACTTTTTCATCTAGGAAATACGTAGTAACTGGCTTGTAGTCTTTGTCCACTAGGTTTTCCGCGAGATGATTAGCTAATGCTTGCCCTTTAATAGCTTTCTGTGTCATGTACCCAATATCACACTCACTGAGAAAAAATCTGTTATTCTGCTAATTTTTCCGTAGGCAACGACTTTTGAAAGATATGCTTGAGCTGTTCAAGTCTGGATATCAAATATGTGGTATAGTCCAACAAGTAATGTCTTAACTTCTGACCGATCTAAGTTAAAGCACAACAAGTCCGTTCTAACACGCATCCAAATAGATTATCCAAGTATAGTAGCAATGGCTTCTCAGGTTCCAGAGGAACCAGCATTGGTGGATTAGACAAGTACTCCTTGATTCTGTCCGAAGATTTTTGGCATTCTTATGTCCATTTTTATCGGCGTCTTTCTTCAATAGCTTGAAAATTGACTCTCATATTATTGTTGACTAGTCTATGAACCTACTCATGTAATTCAATCTTCCGAAGAGGTTCATTATGTCCTTCTTGCTTTTGGGAGGAGGCAAGTCTTGAATAGACTTGATCTTCTAAGGTTCCAACTCTATCCCCTTCCTGCTGACGATGAAACCTAACAATTTTCCTGCGGGAGCTCTGAATGCACACTTTATAGGATTCAGGTTCAAATTATACCTTCGCAACCGTTCAAAGAATTTCCTCAAGTCACTCAAATGATCTGCACTCTTCTGCGATTTGATGATGACATCATCCATATATACTTCGATCTCTTTGTGGATCATGTCATGAAAAAGGGTCGTCTCGACCCTCATATAGGTAGCACTAATATTCTTGAGACCAAATGGCATGGCCCTATAGCAGTAAACTTCCGATGGCGTGGTGAATACTGTCTTCTCCGCATTCTCTTTGTGCTTCAAAATCTGGTGATATCCAGCGAAACAATTCACAAACGATTGCAACTCGCACTTCGCACAGTTGTAAACAAGGATATTGATATTTGGCACAAGAAAAGTTGTCCTTGGGACTGCCTTTGTTGAGATCTCGGTAATCTACGCATATCATATTCTTTATGTCCTTCTTAGGTACTGGTACGATGTTGGCCAACCAGGTAGGGTAATTCGTGACCCTTACCACATTCGCCTCTATTTGCTCGGTAACTTCTTCTTTAACCCTCAGACTTAAATCAGGCTTGAATTTATTAGGGTTCTGCTTGACTGGTGGCTTGGGGGTAGTCAATGCGAGTCGATGTCGATACTCTGTCAAGGTAGATCATCATACAACCAGGTGAATACATTGATGATTGCCAGAGGATATTTACCAATTCTTCCTTCTGTTTTGTCTTTAGGTGGATGCTGATTCGAGTCTACTTTATATCTTCTTCATTTCCCATATTGATCAACTCTTTTTCCTCGAGGTTGGGCTTCTTCTGGCTTTCTAGCTAATCGATCTCTTGCGGTGGATTCTCGGGAATCATACTCTCGTCGTACTCTTCATAGTCTGGGTTATTTTGCTTGAGGGTTAAGTTACATGTCACAATCGCGGAACGCGTTTTTGTATTAATTTGATCACTGAAAAGAAAAGTCGAGTACAAATAACAATAAAGAAAAGTTTGCAATGATTTTTAGGAAAATAATTCTTTTATTTCATTGAAAGGAATGTCTCAGCGTTCAAAGAGGTGATTTAACAAAAAAGCACAGGCATGATTCAAGCCTCAGTTGACCATTTGGTTTTCAAAAAAGTTACTATAATTCCATACTACCAAGACTTTCGGCGAACAAAAGATAGACTGGTTGTCCAATTGTGAAAGGTCTCTCCTAGCTCGGCATCCCTAACGGTTGGTGTCTTGATATCAACTTTGCAGCAGCATTCTTCGATCATTGCCATGAACAACTATTCGATCTTGTCGACAATATCTTCTTCTTGTTGAAAGCTCTGACCTAGATCAGGAACATACTCTGGCACAAAAACATTCTCCGCAGGGTCACGGTTGTAAATTCCTCCAGTTGTAGGTTGGTATCCCGTCTGATCGGCTCCTAGCCTAGACCCTAGCCTGTCACCATGCTTCATCATTTCATCACCATTCTTGACCCATATGGTGACTGCGTGCTATGAGCCCACTCATTCTTCCCTATTTTCATTGCTTGCATGATCTCAATTGCTTGAAAAGCAGCCTCATCCTATCCCTCTATAAAAGGAACCGACATGGATCTTATCGGAAATGTTTATTTCTTCTTGGGGCTTCTTTGGCGACCGTGAAGTCATCGGATGAATTGTTGAGTAAATAGATGAGATCCGAATGCAGTTGTTGCTCCACGGCAATACAAACTCGACACGCTCCTACCCACCATGTTCTAAATAGGCTGACCGACTCCATTCCCATGTATCACTATTTCTTGGCAATCCCATTCAAATTTCATACACTGATGGAGAGTAGAAGGAATTGCCCCTGCCATATGTATCTAGGGCCATAAGTTGTGTGAAGACGATATCCGTCACCTGGAACAATACCGGGAACTCAATACGTTCGATTTCAAAAGTTAGGAAGATCTCTCCGATAACATCCTTCTGTGAATCATCAAAAGCCCTTACCCTCACGTGGCTCTCTTTTACCTCTCTTAAGTGGATGCCTAATTCTCATAGAGTGGAGAAAATGCAAATATTCACTCCGGATCCCCCATCGATAAGTACCAGAGATATGACTTTATCCCCACACTCGACAATGATGTGTAGAGCCTTGTTGTGACCCGTTCATTCCACAGGAAGTTCGTCCCTCCGAAAAGGTATTTTGTTTGCTTCTACCATCTTCCCAAAGGTTGCTATCAGTTATGTTACTTCTTTGGTTCTGCTCTCTATTTGAATTTCCTAGATTTCAGTTCCTCAGGAGCATAGTATCTCCCAAATCTAGTCATACCATGAGTGGCCGCAATTTTTGTCATTTTTCCCTTTCCTTTTGACTGATAAGTGCACGGGACTGCCTTATATTCCTTATTCCAATCTTCTCTGACGGCTACAACGAGATGTTGTTGATATTTCTAAACCATTACTGGCGGATTTAATTATACAGTGATTAATGGGGCTGCCCGAGAGGTTGTTCTTGCTACTTAAACATTCCCAATAATAACAATAGTCCACTTTAAATCTTGGTCCTCCTCCAAGGTGATCATGTTTGCTCCTTGGTTTCAATGGTTTGGTTGTGGGTTATGATTTACATTTGGTAGGACTGGGGGTGCATTGAATAGCTCCACGCTTGATCAGCATTTCCAATTAGTGCTTCAAACCATAGCAATCCTTAGTGTCATGTCCAGGAACACCTGAATGATAAGCACAATGTTGCTTTAATCGAAATACCTATTGGGTTTGTCTAGGATTCTTCCTTCAACCCGGAATATCAATCCGGCTCTTCTCAACCTTTAACAATTGGGCTAAAGGCTGAGCAATTGGGGTGAAGTTTCTGGGGTTTCATGTTTCAATGTTTGGATGTGGTCTAGGAGAATAAGCAGATCTATTTTGATGGGTAGAGGTTTGAACATGAGCATATGTCCATGGTGTGTTTTGATGTATGTTGGCTCAGGGTGGGTTATAGTGTGGCTGGGTACTTTAATGTGGTTGGGTGTTGTAAACTGGGGTATAAGTGGGTCGGTTGGGAGGATGGGTGTTTATAGGGTAAAGGTTGGCTCGACAAGGAGGACTTGGACGATAATAGGGGACACTTGCTGTCACCTCTTCTTCTTCTTCTTCTTCTTCTTCTTCTTCTTCTTCTTCTTCTTCTTCTTTCAACTGCCGATGGAACTAGACTGCACCAGCCTTGCTAGTAGCCAGTAGTGCATCCATTAACTGTATCTTTCTAGACTTAATACCTTCTTCTAGGAAATCTCCCATTTTCACCAGCTCAAGGAACTTCTGGCCCATGATCCCCATCATCTTCTCGAAATAGATTCCTTCTTGAGCACGAATAAAATATCTGGTCAGCTCGTTATCATATAGCGGAGGTTGTGCCCTAGTTGCTTTTGATCTCCAACGATAAGCATACTCTTGAAACAACTCCGAAGTCTTCTTTTGTATGTTCACCGAAGCGAATCTATCCGGGGTGATCTTAGCGTTGAACCTGAAGTAGTTCCTAAAATCTTCAACCATGTCTTTCCATTTTCTCCAGTTTCTGGGATCTTGTCTAGTGTACCAAGTGAGTGCTTCCGCATTCAGACTTCTTATGAACAGTTTCATCCTCAACTTCTCATTCCTTCCCACTCCTACTAACTTGTCACAGTACGCTCTGAAGTGAGTGTGGGAATCGCCCGTTCCATCAAAGATATCAAACTTCGGAGGGTTGTACCTTGCCATAATATCAACATCTAGATGTATGCATAAGTCTTCATAATCTAAGGTTTCGCTCCCTCGAGCAACTTGCAAGTTGTTCATTTGTTTCCTTAGTACCCGTATTTGGTCAGAAAGACTCATGATTTGGCTTCTCTTTCCATTTCAGTATACTGGTTGATTTCATAAGGCATCTTGACCGTGACAGGCGCAGTGAAAGTGGGTTCTGATGCGGTATATACGAGTGGATCATACTGCTCATGGGTGGCGGTGTGTGTTGCAGATATGTTTTACATATAGGATTGTGAAAGTGACATTTTCACAAGGAGGGGTTTGGACCGAATTTTAGTGGTTTGTGGATTTTGTGGGGCTTTAACGTAGTTGGGAGCATAACTGTGTGTATGGGATGATTTGGGGTTTATAGGAGTAATTGGCGGCATGACTTGGGTTATGGTGGGGTTTGCAATGGCAGTATTTGGGGTATTGGTAGGTTGTCGGGTTGATAAAGGAAAGTGGTCGGGGATTGAATCTAGTGATGGAAAATGGGGTGGTTGTGGAAGCGTCGTCACGGCCAGATATGCCAACTCCCTGATTTGTTCTACCTCCTCCCTTATGACTCCATCTCTTGTTCCATTCGAGCGATTTCGAGTTTCATCCCTTCACCTTGATCCCCTCGTGTTGTCAGTTACTACCAGAGCTTTTTCAGTCGGGTTATCTATAGCAGTCATCTTCCCTTTGGACCTTAGGTTATATGGTGGCTCGGCCAGTTAGATATCAACACAGGTCAACCTCTATTTTGGGGGGGTAAATAAATAAAGCGATAAAGCAAGAGAACAAAAGAAAAGCAAAAGTTAGTTAAGGGATTGCACGTATATAATCACATAGAGCAGGTCGTTCACATATTTGAACAAGCGTGTTCCTAAAATATTCAAGGACCTCTCTTTGCTAGAGGTGGGCCTATATTGCAAGTGTTTGCAAGTGTTTGGATCCGGAGCAAATTCAACTTTTATCGATGGAAAATTGCTGGTTACATGTGGGTTACAAAGACTTCATTACTGATACAAAAGATAAGGGGTAGTTGCCAACGACTACAATGTGGTCTTTCTAGGGTTCACAAAGATTTCATGGGTTTATAGAGTTGTCTTTAGGGAATTTATAGAGTGCAGAATTGAAATCAACCAACAACTTTAATAATCATCCATGGAATCTCCTCCCAAGCTCTCCTCCTCCGGGTCTTCCTTAGGATCTTCCTGAGAACTCTCCCTCAGCATCATCAAGATTATACTCCGACTCCTCTTCCGGATTCTCCTCTGGTTCTTCTTCGAATCAATCTGTATATGCTCCACTTTCTGGTTGTCATCATCAAGCGGCGGCAAGATGTTATCCATTGACCCTCGGACTACATGTTGATGCATGGTAAGGTGACAAGTTAGTGAGGTAGGACCTCGTGGTAAATTTTCAAAGCTGCTCTTGAGTCTTCCATCCCGGCTAACCCTTTCCTACTGGGCCTGGCCAGTTGATCTTCTTCTGTAATCCATGCGAAGAACTCAAGCGTGCACCATGATTTTTGCCCCACACCCATTATTACCAAGTCACTCCACTCGTCTTGAAGTCTTCTTACCCTCGAAATTGGAACTTGCCCATTGTAGTCGTCCTCATACAAAGCTATTCTGGACCAAAGAGGTACATCTTGAACGAAGCCAAACTGCCTTAGGACTCTCAGTGGTGCATATGGTTTAATACCTTCCAACCCCATCAATTCAATGAAATACTTCTCTTGGCCTCTCACAATTGATCTGCCACTCAATTGAATACAACTGATTGTATTTTGCCAACTTTGTGAATTGTTGGCTTAAACGTCATGTTGACGTGGTGCAACATGGAGATGCTTTGGCAAAAATGTTAGAGAGCCATCAAGAAACAAGTTTCTGAAGAATGCCACCAAAGCCACGCGCAACGCAATGCCCAGTGCGGCGCGTCTGTATAATTTTTCTCCCAGTCAATCCTTTATCGGCTCAGAAAGGGTATTTTAGTCCAGGTCCGCCCATACTCGATATAAATACACTATAAACACAATTTCTAAAGGGGATTCGACCTAGGAGAGTTTTGGAGAGCTACCACGGCTTGAAGATACAAGATTTCGTCAATTCTCTTTCCAACAATCTGTATAAAATGGGAGTTTATATCATAAAGTTGTCTTTGATGTTTTCGATGTTCTTAAACTTATTTGTGATGACGTTTTCCATATCTATGGAGTAGTTCTTCCCTAGGGTTTTGATAGATATCGGGTTTTGAGTGTTGTTTGTAGATTTAACTCTAGTTTAATTGTGTGATTACGTTTATGGAGCTTTGAATTGTTTGCAACTTTATTCACTAGGTTATTTAATCGAACGAGGAATATTTTGGTGATTATCTTTGAATTACTTTATTTGGTTTAATTTAGTGATTCTTCTAAGTAATCGAGAAATTTTTGAATTATTGATTAAACCAAGTTAGGACTATATTCGAGAGACGTTTTCCTAAAGATTAGTCCATTCACGTATTCTTGCATATCTTTACTGTGCTTCATATTAATTTATTTTGTAGAGTTCAGATTTAATTGAGAGTGGAATCTTAACCTTAAGTTTAAGCTAATCATCGAGCAAATTCGTGAGAATCATTAGAACATTAGAAGTGAATTTAAATAGAGTTAGATCCCGAATAGCTATCTTACATCTATCCTGTCGTGATCCTTGTTTCTCGTATTGCTTACAAACCCATAGAGAAGAATATGTTGGAGATATGGAAAGCAAGATAATTATTGCTTATTATGCTAAGCCAAACACTAATAATGGTGTTGATAAAATAATTATGTCTAAATGCAAAAATATAAACTAACCTATAAAGCAACTAAAATGAACAATGACTACAAGAATGGATACACGGGGAATTACACTCAAGTAACGATCCAATGTATTTTTCCGATTTTAAAAATATGAGCGAGTTTATGTTAATTAGCCTTGGATAATAATTCTATATTAGCTTTTTTCAAAGTCTAACAAGAACTTCCTAATTGAATTATCCCTAAGAAAATTAAGAGATTAAGTGCACCCGAATATGGCTAGAATCTATAAAATTAGGTTTAACGCCTCAGGTCTTGTTAATTAATCTTTCCCAACCCCAAATTACCTTTTCCAAGATTAATTCAAAGTTAATAAGCGTGTCATAGGGTTATCCAATCCCTTTGGAAACATTAAAGAACAAGAATAACTAACGTAATAATTAACTCACTTCATAATTACTAAAAATCATTCAGTACACAAGCTGAACAAGAGATTTAATCCAAACTTTAAACATGAATATTTCCATAAATAATATTCAAGTATTGGAACAAATAAACACACATATATATTAAATACAAAGCAAGAAAATGAAGAAATGCGTAAAAAGGGATGAGAAATTCTCATCCAAAGTCTTCAAATCTTCAACTCCTAAGTGTGTGTACAAGAGCCCTAACTCCAACCTTGTATTTTGTCCAAGGATATGCCAAAACTGCCAAAGATGTGTTCCGAATGAATTGGATCTAGTATTAAATGGTTTGAGACCAAAAAATGCGAATTCCAAATCTGCCCAGTGTTTCTGCCAAGTTCTTCATCGTGTTCATAGCCAAGGCTTCGCGTTCGCGAAGAAAAGTGTTTCTGACCATCACGTTCGCTATTGAGCCATCACGTTCGCGAAGATTTGTTGACCAGCTGACTTTTGCATTCACGGTCCTCTTTCGCATTCGCAAAGGTTAATTTACCGGGCAGAAATTTTATCTTCATTTTAACTCTTTTTTGACTTGGTTTCTTTCCGATCACTTCTAAATCACATAATACATGTAAAATGGAAATAAACGACATTAAATACACTATTTTATCTATCAAACATAGTAAAATCTAAGATTAAAGAAGAGATAAGTTGGTAAATACCAACTTATGAAATCCCCAAACTTAAACTATTACTTGTCCTCATGCAAATCAAACATACATTTTCTTTTCAAGAAACAACTCAGTAGTGCATCAACACCATACCAAGTTAAAAATTCTACTTTAAGCAAAAATACGTGACTTTAACTGGCACCAATGATTAACCTAAGACATATGAATCACCAATAACTTCTTAAGAATATCATTTCATATTAAGTGCTCAAACACCAAGTTAATCAAAGTAGAAATCAAGTCGTGATACTAAAGCTTCAAATTTGCCTCTTTATCACAAAATAACTTTTTTTTGTTCCTTTTTTTCAATTGGAAAATGGAATAAATTAACTACTCAAATCTCTATGTGCCCTCACAGTCAAGAGAGAATCCCATACTTATAAAATGCAATTTAAAACACAAATAGGATATCAAATGAAAATAATTAACTCTCTTTCTCTCACAAAGATGTTCCAATGCACACATGTAGTACCATAAACTTGTCCTTCATGTATTTCTTCACTAATATAGACACACTTGGTTCAAAATCAATTAGGACTTAACGGTTGTAGTGTAGGTTTTTTGTTAACGTAGGGCACATTTTTGGTTAGAGTGACTCAAAACCCCCCCCTAAGTAGTACAATTTTTAACAATCAAAGCACACTTCCTTTCAAACTTTTCCATCCTTTTCTTCATTTTTCATTGCAACACCTAGTCTACCCTTTATTTGCAACTCCTTAATTTTTTATTCCTTTTTCTCCTTTCTTTGCTTTTTTTTTTTTTAAAAAAAAAGGAAGGTTCCACTATATTATTTTTAATTTTTTGTCTTTTTAACCTTTCACCTTATAAGCAACTTTCAAGTCACAACTTTTTCAACTGTCACCCCCAAACTTAGGCTTTTAGCCTATATTTACACTTTCAAAGCGCGTAGAGAGGTAGGCTACCAAACGATAGATCAATAAAGAACAAAAGGTTAAAGCTTGTATCATGGTTGCCAAAGAAAAGGTTAAAGGCTCAAAAAAAGGTTGACTAGGGAAAATATGTAAGGGTAGGAAATTGATGGCAAAAGAAAAGTCCAAGGACAACCTAACATCATTTTTCAAACAAAGTTAGTCTAGGATATCGTCTTGAAGCACATTCAGGGTAAGTTCTAGACCACGAATCATGCAACAGAACTCACAAAAAACCTCACCACACATGTCACATGCAAATTCAAGTGAAATGTGTATATATATATATATATATATATATATATATATATATATGTACGTATATATGTACGTATATATATATATATATCCATAACCCAATTGAAACAAATGAAGTCAAAAACGACAGTCATAGCTTAAAGAGACTACTTAGTGTATTTAAGAGTCAAATATTGAATCTACAAGTCACAACAAGAATCATTACTTCATTCTTTTGTCTTTTTTCATAAATAAAGAATTCATATGCCAAGGATTAAATCATGATGGTACCAAGCAAGCCACAATTGGCCACAGATCAAAAGTTCACAACTCAAACCACTTATGCTCATTAACTAAAACTACATCTAAACTACAAGTCTAATTCCCTTAAAAAGTCTCTGAGAGATCTATCATCAGAAAAATTCAACACAAAATATCTACCTAAAAACACCCGATCCAAAAAATTTGTCATCTTTAGGAAAAGAACTACGACACAAAGAAAAACTAAGGATATCATTATAAAAACAAAATTTACTAACAAACTCAATATAATAAAACTAAAGAAGCTAGTAAAGAAAATAAAACACAAAAAGTGACTAACCCACAATACCAACAATCACAAAACAAGACTGGCAAGGGCACATGATCATCCATAATAATAACACAAGCCCTGAAGGGCACACAGTACTCATACAAACTCACAAGCCCTGAAAGGGCATAAGTCAAGCACAAATATATAAAAAAAAGTTTGCCACCCCCAAATAAAATCATTGTAGTGTCTTCCTTGCATAATATCAAAACAAAAGCATAGTAGTTAGAGGGGCTCCCTAAAATCGGCCTCAGTAGGAGCAGGAGGTGGAAGAAATTTTGAGCTCCTCTTCATCATTATCATTAGAGTTATTCTAACCACAAAACAACTTCAGCTTATCCATCATCTTGTTCAGGAGTTTGCTCTTTTTCTTTTCGTGCTCCCTGAACTTTCTCGTTCACTTTTCAATCTTCCCTACCTACGACTCATAGTTTCCAGCCTCTTGTTCATGATTTCCAACTTGCCGGTTATTGCTGTTTATTCTTTAACCACGTCCTCTAGAGATGGTGGGGCAGCAGTGTCAGTAGATGGGCAAGCCCAAATGGGCCAGTAGGAAGGCTAGCTATAAGCGATCTAATGTGTGCATCTTATAATGATTCGATCTGTCATTTTTTGTCTTTGAGTCTGTTTCCCCTTTTGAAGCTTGCCATATGTGTATTTGAGGTTTTATGACTTACAGGATGGTTAGTCAGTAATAAGCTACCTAATGTGTACATATACTCCATGTATCTGACTGGAGCAATGACGAATAGTATGAGGGCCGGATTGGAGTAGTCCGATGGGATCAGTTGATCCTGGTGTAGGTGTAGAGGATCTGGCGGGATCCGTGGTGGTCTCGCAAAACTGCCCAAAAGAAGAGGATGCAACATCAATACTCTTCTTTTTCTTCTTATATGTGGGCACTATTTTTATCAATGGGTGGATCATTGGCTTTCCCGGAACACTCTCATCATCATTTGGACATTTAACACCCCAACATCATAGCATAGCCGAGCAATCAATGATAGGAAGAATATGCTCTTAGACCTCCTCATGGTGGCTTCCTCAATTTCCCTAACGATGTGTTGTTTCACGTTCACGATTACTCTATCCATGATTGTAGCAATTATCAGTGCCCACTCTGGTGTCACATTAGTGTAATTTGTAGAGGGAAAGATCCCCGCACAGATAATGGAGAGCCAAGTCTTTTCCTCGGCAGTGAAGTGACAAGAATCAACACCTTTGTGCAATGTCAACCAATTTAGGGTCAGCCGTCATGTAATTTGTCCACCAACCATTGGTTTCCTTTTGCTTTTGCTCTGTCTCTGTAAATCTCATTATCAGCATTGGGAAGGTCATAAATTCCATTGATTATCTCAAGGTAGAAATTGACTTGCACACCCACACAGTAGTAACTAAGGCTCCTTGAAAGCCAATCCTCAAGGAATTTGCATAAAATTCTAGCACCACTGTATAGTTGGCATCATTTGGTTGAAGAGTAAAACAAATTCACCCGCTTTCCACCAATCTTGTGTAGAAGCTAGGCATTTTAGATTCAACCTTCTCCATGTTTATGCCTCTTTCCTTGACGATGTTATTTGGCAAGAGTTCGTCATATTTTCATTCACATTCCGCAAATAATAACCTGTGATGATCAAAGGGTTCCTCTTATTCAGCTTCGGGGATATTTTCTTACTCAATTTCATTTTGTGCCAGATCTATTTTATGCTCAAAATACCTACAAATAGACCAATAATATTAAAAGCACATATAGACACTTAAAATAATGTATTAGGAAGTATTTAAGCCAAACGAATGGGCCAAAAGGGCCTCGGGCAGAGCTGTGCAAAGCTACTATTTTGGGACAGTTTTGGTACTACCAGTTATTGCTCTTCGTGCTCGCGGCCTGACCACTGTGTTCGCGAAGAGAAAAATTATTTTACAAACATTTTCTCTTTGTGTTCGTGATCAGACCATGCGTTCACAAAGAGCTACTTTTTTGCTCACAGAAATTTGCCTTCTCGTTCGCGGATGAACGCCGCTTGCGAAGGTCATCCTCTTTGCCTAGAAATTTCTTCTTTTAGGCACTTGCTCAAATAGGTTATGGGTACTTTTTCTTTGGTTCGTTTATCAGTCCATTTTAGCACACATCTTGCCCAAATTTTTCTTAACAACAACATGCTCACACTCAACCAACGTCACCCAGCACGCAAGAACAATTTCACACACAAGATTTACATTAAAAGTCTCAAAATCCCAACCCTAAGCATAAAAGAGAAGCATGGGTGCCCATCTATCATTTCACACCAAGAAAAGGAAGAAATTTTAAGAGACAAGAGAAAAAGCCACATACCTTGATAATGGCGAGGGAAAATTTCAATGGAATTTAAGACTAGGCGAAATTTGATTTTTTTTTGGGGGGG
>MCJB01012218.1:209200-239917 GCA_002018475.1 Nicotiana obtusifolia
GGGAAGAGAGCAGTTCGTTGAGCAAGAGGGAGTGATTGACTGATTTCCAGTGTTTTAAACTTATCCTGACAGGTTGTGTTTGCGAGGAATCTATTGCCTTTGCGAAGAGCAAAAGTTTTCCAAACAGTCGCGAACGCAACCTCAAGATTGCAAACGTGAAGGCTTATAAACTATTTACTCTTCGCGATCACAAAATGGCTTCACGAACGCGAAGGTCTGCAATTCTCTGCAGTTTTCTTCAGCTACTAGTTTTTTGGTTATGGGGGCATCTGGCCTACTCAAATCATCTCAACAAAATATTAAACTTGGTAGATTAGTCAAAACCAATATACTAAGCTATTATAATAAAACAAAATTCAAAAATGACTTAAAATTTTGAAAACGATGGGTTGCCTCCCACCAAACGCTGCATTTAACGTCATGGTATGATGCGAGTCGACTTTACCACTTTTCTCTCTACTTGGTAGATATGAATTGGACACCTAACTTGGACTCAAGTTTTTGACCACGAGAGGTAGGGGGTGGCAAGTAGATGGACAAGCCGAACACCATTTGACTCATTTTGCATTTATTGGCTTCCATGTGAAGAATGTCATTTCGCCATTTTGCACCTTCAAATTGCAAGATGTATGGATCTTGTCTTTCTTTTATGCACTCCCATATGGATTCACACGGATCAATTCCCATATCACCATGAAATTCAAAAGTTGAAATTTGCTTAGAATGAGATATCAACCTCCCAACTTGCAACTTTTTCCGGAATTTGACATCCTTGTTTTTTCCAGGACTAGAGTCAATCTCTACCATCTTTTCAATTAAACTAATTGAATCTAGTTCCATTTTTTTTTGCATCACCAACAAACATGGGGTCGGTTGGCAGATGTTCAGTTCTTGATTCCTGAAAATGAAGCTTACTTTGTTCCTCGAAGTTGGACTTTTCTTGAACTCTTTCCACACTTTCAAGTTCGTGAGCGTTATGAGCCTCAACCAATTGTTGAATTTGTGAGTTCAACCTTTTAAGAGCCAAATAATTTTATGGACTAGTTTTCAAAAGCTGCTCCAAGTCTTTTTGCTATTTGTTTCCTCCTTCAAGTAGGTATTCTATCATGACGTTGAACTCTCCATTTTGACTATGCTCAATTTCTTCCTCATCCATATCCCTATAATTATCATCACAAAAAGTACAATCGTCATAGTGGGGTTCGAGGAAGGGAAGGGAAAATAAGCTCAATTAGTCCAATGCCCGTTTTGACCGCCATACCTATCACACATACTCCACTCATGGGTTTGAAAATTTTGCGCACAATCCGCCCCTGGGAGAATTTAAATAATTTTGCCATGAATGTGGTCATCCACAATAAGGACAAGGGTCATCAAAGTATGAACAACTACAATCCGGCCAATTTTTCTTATATGATGCCATTTTCAAAACTTAGAAAATAAACAAGAAAAAAATCGAGAAAACCCCAGGTATCAACGTTGCGCATAAACCGCAGGTAGGCGCTCCTATCGATTCTTTCCCAACTGCTGCTGAAATCAACAATGGCGGAACTTTAAACCCACCACAAAAACAATTGGAAACACCTGCAAGTCAAGGCATCTTTTCTGGATCAATTCAGGTTATGCAAAGCCACGAAGATTGCACAACACCATAATTACAATCAACCCACATCGTCTCAGACAACATCAACAGAGGACTTTTCGTCTCTGAAAAGGTGATCAATGCCGATAAACAGTTGTTTGTCGCCAATGGGGATACAAAGGTCCAATTTGGTCGAAACCAATGCCAATCCACTCCAATTGATCTAGACATTGATCCCAACCCTTCAAACAATAACCACACTGAATAATTCGTCACAACATGGCAGAACACATTGAACGCTCAATCTTCTATGCCATCTATTTGACGAAAGCCAAGGTCAGTTTTGATGTCAATTTTAATGAACAGATGAATGGTTGTGCTTCACATAATCATGTTGAGATTAGTCGTCATGAGAAATCACAAAAACAATCAACAAAAGGGAGTGATGCAAAGTCATCACCTTCAGCAGCAACAATGTTGCAGGCACATTTTTCTTCTATGAGTTCTGAGCAGCTGCGAGCTGAGCTCAATCAATGTGAAATGCCAGTAGGGTCACAAGCTGCCCCTAATGAAGAATACACCACGGAACCATCACTACACCAGCTCAGTGTTACTCCTCCTTCGCTTGGCCAACGACTAATCGAGGAGCTTCCTGTTGGTAAGATAAGGTAATTGAACATACTCTTACTAATCAACCTCAGCAAATTCCATCAGACCAAAATTTGCCACCATCAGGTTTTATCCTGCAACTTCAGTGTCCAATGATCAACTGGCCCCCAAAAATGTTATAGTATATTATGAACAATCAGTAATTGCTATTACAACATCAGACGTGTTAACCAACAATGTAAATGTTCCAACACAGCCCCAGTTCACATACATACTAGCACCATCACACTTTCCTAAAATATCAACCAACTTTGATAAAGCTCATGCTGCTCAACGTCAAAAACCAGTTACACACTAACACCAGAACATCCATATTCTTAAATTACCTCCCAAAGAAACTCCTTCTCAAGCACAAATTCACAGTCAATCCCCTATTTAAGCCACTACATACACACAACCAAATCCTGCAGCCCCCTCTAACAAACAAAAGCAGCCAAACATTTCTAGTAGCCATAACAGCCAGCATCAGAACATTAAAAAAACTACCCCACCATTACCAAATGACAATAATACTCACCCAAATAAGACACCTTCCTACCCTACACCGCCACCTCCTAGTGTCACACACTCTCTAGCTACCAAGTTGCGAGCAAGGCAAGCTACAGAGATTACCCCAATAGAGTTCACAGCTCCCAGTATAACTACCAGGCATGGCCAGCCAGCAGTCATCTTTACTCGAATGGATTACATGATCACCCTTGCAAGCAGGTGCCAATATATAATTATAGGCAAGTTTCTAAACACAATGCCTAGAATGGAGTAGATTAGAAGAGGTTTCATTGTCCAAATTGAACTCAGAGGAGGAGTTAAGATAGCTTATTTTAATGCTAGAACAATTTACATCGACCTTGAAAATGAGTATGATCACACTACTGTTTGGACAAAAATATTCATGCACATTCAGGGGCAAAGGATGGAATTACAAGCTTGGACACCTACCTTCAATCCAAATGAAGATACTCTTATTGTCCCTATTTGGATTGTCATCCCGGAGCTTCCATGGCATTTCTACTACAGAGAGGTATTGTCAATTTTGTTATAACCAATTGGGAAGATTCTGCACCTTGACCTTGCTTCAATGCAAAAGTCCAGGGGAAGTGTTGCGAAAGTAAGGATGCAAGTAGACTTAACACAAACAAGGTCTCACCATGTTTGGCTTGGCTTTGATGAGGATCAGGATGTCAATGGGGATGGAAAATGGTTGGAAGTTGAAGAACTTCCACCTTACTACTTTCACTACAGACATTTGGGACATGAAGACTCCTACTGTTCCAAAAGGAAAAGAGATGAGGAAGAAAAGAAGAAAGCTACTGCAGAGTTATCACACAATATTGATAACCAAACTACAATCAGGGTACAAATACTACTGGATCACAACAACACCAACTTCAGCCCCTAATACTCCAGAATAATCAGAGTTCAAAACAAAATATAGGGGTACAACACCAAAATGAGGAGCAACAGCAAAGCTCAAATGACAATACAACAAATCAACAATAACTAAGGGATTACCATCCCAAAGAGCAGTGGCATACTCAAAAGAAAAGAAACTTCAGGGTTGTGAACCAAAGAAGCAAACAGTAGAAAGCTAAACAACAAGCACCACAAATCCCTGATGCAAATGTCACCAACGAAGACAATGCCACAGGTATACAAACTCAAACAGATCCTCCAGTTGCCAAGATCATGTGCCATATCCCATTCCAAATACTAAAATCAATGCTCAAGAATCTACTTGTGGAAAAGTTGGTCAGTAGTATGCAACAAAGGTTGGAAAACAAGTAGGCTTTCCAAAGGATGTGGCTTTTCTTTCTACTGTGAATGAAAATTCAGATGATAACACCATACAACAATTTCTCCCCAATGTACCTACACCTCACACTGAATCTCATGTCATTATCTGTCCCCAAGTCAAAGGAATTAACAAAGATCAGAATACATCCCACATGCAAAAAGGTTTAGAAGACAAAAACAAACAGCATTAAATACAACTGGTGGATATTGTGGAGTTAGGGAACCTGAAGAACCAGTTGCACAGGGTTAATAAAACTCCCATCTCAAGTCCTACACATACTAGGAGTGCTGTTAACAATGCATCTACACATGTTGGGACAAAAGGTGAGGCTATAAAGGAGAATACAGTTGATTGGGTTCAAAGGAGCTTTGGAAAACATAAGGAAACTCATGATGTTACAATTAACTACTCATGCCAAGAATTACCCTCTCAGACCTTCCAGTCATCACCAGTCAACCCCACAGAGGCTGCAAATATCTAGAGTCATGCAGGGCAGGAGATTGTAAATAATTCAGAAACAAATGAAGCTTTTACCCTTCAAGATAAAGATGCCAACACAATGCTAGAGCATGCAAACAAAACAAATGCCATAATAGAAGTAAACAACACTGATACAGTTTAGATGAATACTGGATTGTTGAAAGAGTCTACAAGGATGCTAACTGATCAAATTGAGTTGACTCCTAATTTTAGTATTATGGAATCAGGGCAAAGTAATAATTCTTTAAAATTAGCTGATGCTACTATTAATGATCTTGGGATCTTAGTTGGGAAAACTTTCAGCGTAACAAGTGGCATTTTGGCTAAGGGAGTCCTAATCAATAATAGGGGTCAAAGGGAGCTGGGAATGATAGCCCAAAAATCATGAACCACATCCTTTGGCCCTGCAGGTTTTTGAGGATGAACACGGTGAAGAGGAAGACTTCGGGGAGGACATTGAGGAGGAATCTACAGCTGCTAACTTTAAACAAGCAGCAAGAGATGGTGATATATCTACTAAGAGAGTAGACAAGAATAAATCATTTGGGAAACCTACAAGGAGACAAAAAAGAAAAACATCAAAGATAGTGTTCCTCTAAGGGTGCAACAAAGAGGGGTCTAATCTCTAATTCTAAATAATCTTATGGATAATGCTCTAGTTTGGAATGTGAGATCGGTAAACAACCAAAAAGCTTTCAAAAGGTTTCTTAACCTACATAGAAAGTACAATTTTTACTTGATAGGATTGATGGAACCTTGGCAAGATATAAACATGCTGGAGGAGTATAGAAGAAAGCTATGGATTCATGCTGCATATACTAATATGAATGGCAAGATGTGGGCTTTTGTTGATCAAGAAATTGATGTAGACATTGTGATGGACATGGAACAACAAATGACACTGAAGCTGTTTCATAGGAATCTGAACAAGGAGTTATATGTCACACTAGTATGCCAAATGTAACGCTATAGAAAGAATTGAGCTTCGGGACTCCATGTATCACTTAGCCTCAGGTATGGAATCTCCTTGGCTTATTGGAGGAGATATCAATGTGATTTTATCTGAGGACGAGAAATATGGGGGCCTGCCTATTTACTTGAGTGAAGTAGAAGACTTTGCACATTGTCTGGACACATGTGCATTGTATGATCTTCTCTTCAAAGGGAGCTTGTATACTTGGTTGAATGGGAGATCGGATATTGATTTCATCTTTAAGAGGTTCTTTGAAAACCAACAATTCCTGGATTTATTCCTAGCATTGGCGGTTGAACATCTGATCAAGTATGGTTCTGATCATGCTCCTCTTTTATTATTTTTCTATATTGACATTGTCCAAGTTAAGAAACCTTTCAACTTCATTAAATTCTGGACCAAACATGATACATTTCTAATGGTGGTAAAGGAGGATTGGATAATTTGATATTATGGGGAATTCATTCATCTTATTCCAAAGTAAGTTGAAGAAGGTGAAGACTACATTGGCAGTTTTGAGGCAAGAGACATTTAGGGATATTTTCAAACAGATTGAAACTTTGGAGGATGTCATTAAGGTGCAAGAGATTGAGTTTGAATTGAATCCAACAATATAGAGTAGGCTATGTTGCACAAAGTGGAAGCAAACGTTACTAGTTATTATCATCTTGAGGAAGAATTTTGGAGACAAAAGGCTGGAATGCAGTGGTTTAAGGATGGTGATCGAAATACTAAGTTCTTTCATGCCCATGTGAGAGGCAAGAGGAAAAGGCTGCAAGTATCCAGAATTGTAGACAAAAATGACAATTGGCTAGAATCACAAGAAGATATGGCAAGGGAGGCAGTAGAGTTTTTCCAGGCTCAGTTTACTAAAGATGGAATTCCTACTGACTTTGACATTATCCAGAATGTTCCTAGGATGGTGTCTCATGAGCATAATGCAAAGTTGTGGGAACAACCTACTATGGAGGAGGTTCAGGCAGTAGTTTTTGGATTGAATGGAGAGAGTGCCAGTGGTCCAGATAGATCCAATGGCTTGTTTTATCAAGCTAGTTGGGAGGTTATTTGTGATAATGATCTTAATATGGTTTGGGCCTTATTTTATGGTGCAGAACTCTCACATTTCATCACTCACACTAACCTTATATTTCTCCCAAAGAAGAAGAATGTAGCTATATTTTCATATATGAGGCCAATCAGCTTGAGCAACTTCTCCAACAAGATCATATCTAGAGTGATCCATGAGAGATTAGTTGAGCAAATACCTTCACTCCATATCTCCTAATTTGGAGGGGAGGAGTATAGTGAAAAATATTCTACTTACTCAAGAGATCATAACTACTATATGGTTGAGAGGGAAGCCATCCAATATGGTCCTCAAATTAGACATGGCAAAGGCTTACGATAGAGCTTCATGGCTGTTTTGACAAAGGTGCGGAGGTAAATGGGGTTTGGGGACGTATACATTGACATGACCTTTAGATTAGTATCAAATAATTGATACTCAGTTCTCTTGAATGGGCGGGCCAATGGATTCTTCAAGTCTTCAGGGGGTGTTAAACAAGGAGATCCTCTTTCGCCTACCTTGTTCATTCTATGAGCTGAAGTGCTTGGCAGAGCATTGGATGCATTGTTTGATAACCCAGATTTCGTAGGCTTCGGTATGCCAAAGTGGAGCAAAAATATCAATTACTTATCCTATACAGATGATACTATTATATTATACTCTTCTCACTATGGGGCAGTTCAGCTTATCACGAATGTGTTGGGGGAGTATGAGGCAGCTTCAGGTCAGAAGATCAACAAGGAAAAATCATGCTTTTATATGCATGAAGCTGAACCTACAGATGAAGCTAACACTGTTCACTTGATCACTGAATTCCAAAAAGATTCCTTCCTATTAACATACTTGGGATGTCCTATATTCTACAGCAGAAGGCAGAAGGATTTCTACCCATTATCTTCAAAGTACAAGACAGGTTATCCTCATAGAAGGGTAAGTTACAATCAATTGGTTGTAGGGTAGTTTTGATCTCACATGTGTTAGAGAGCATGCTAATTCATCTCTTATCGGCAGTGAATCCCCCAGCATATTTGACCAACCAATTGCACAAGATGTTTACAGGATTTTACTGGAGCAATTCAGGTAACGTAAGGGCAAGACACTGGGCTTCATGAGACAACGTATGTCTGCCTAAAAGTGAGGGAGGCCTTGGCTTCAGATCTTTACACGATGTGTCAAAGACATTGTTTGCCAAGATGTGTCAACCTCAATCCAAATGCTACTGAAGGTGAGAAGACCAGGCATTAAGGATGTCACAACAAACTGGCCAGACCTACATGAAAAATTATCGCATCAAGTTCCTGATTTTAGATATACTAAAGATTTGTGGCAATTACCTCATGTAGGTTGGCTAAAATGCAATACATATGGGACATGTAGAGGGGACAATGGAGGAGCTTCATATGGTTTTTGTATAAGAGATGGAATATGAAACCTCATTTATGCTCAGGCAGATGCTGTAGAGGATGCAACAAATAATATAACTGAGACATACGCTATTCTGGAGGCTCTAAGGTACATAACTCAAATGCAATTTCCTCCATGCATAATTGAAATTGATTCGTTACTTATGAAGAAAGTGCTGGATGAAGTTTGGGAACCACCCTGGAGCATAGCCAATTAGGTTGATGAAATCAAATCATTATTGGAAAGAGGTGTTTTTCATGTAGTTCATTTTTTTGAGGGAAGGTAACAAGCTAGCTGATCATCTAGCTAACTTGACTTTGGATCAACAGAATATACTATAGGTGCATTCATTTTGGGAACTACACATACAAGCGAGGAATATACTGAATAATGACAAGTCTGAAATCCCTTATTTGACTTGCTGGGAAAGCTTAATAGAGTGACCATGCTAAGACCTTAGACGAAGAGAGTGTCCAACCAATCACGACAAGCAACCCTGCACCAAGCAAGTCGTAGTCCCAGCTTTTTTTCTCCTTTGATAGAGTTGGATTGGAAGAGTCAGCCTGCGGGATAAGCCTTTTTACATGTGCACATTATTGTTGATTTCTCTATTTTTTTTCTGGAGTAAGAAATCCAATAGGGATTCAAAATCTACCATAACATAATGAGAGGGGGTAGAGCAATAGCTTGGGTTGCCACTCAACATGAGCTTCCTTTCCTTTACCTTTAAACAATTAGAGTCTCTTCTCTTATCAGTCATTTCAGTCAGTTCCTTTTCGGTTAGCTACTTACAATGAATCACACAGAGGAGATCTCAAAGAATACAATATTTTTCAAGAGACAGAAGGCCTAAGAGATTGATGAAGGAGTTGGATGATATGAAGAGAAAAGTGGGGAACCTAATAGTTAAGAGGGGTAGGAGAATGCATTATGGAGAATTGAGGCAAGCTACAGGGGTTGTAGATCAAATGACACTTCCAACTCAAATCCTCAGGGATGAGAGAATGAAACATTGTTTCTCTAACATGTTTGTTGATTTTACAGGTCATTCTGAGAGAGTTTGGCTCTATGTTGTGGCGAAATCTACTAGGGTGGTATTAGTATCTTTGATACTCATTCCCTATAGGTGTAACCACTACATGGGTCAGCCTGATTATACTCTAAAAAAGGCAAAGAGAAGGATGCTCACAAGTTTAAGTTACTTGATCAATATCCATATCCAGGTGGAAGGGAAGAATTACACTACGAAATGCAAACACCTTTGCATCTACTACTTCCTAGGGATCACAAAAGAGTACAAATAAGGAAATCTGGAAACCCTTTCTAAATCTTCTGGGAATGGAATGATAGCATTTGGGCTGCTGATGCTAAACTGTTCGATGAAGATGGTAAGTTCAACACATGCAAGGATTTACATCGATTAGAAGCTTCAATGCTTTATGAATGCTTCGGAAAATACACATATGTAACCATAGGGGGAACAACTCACAATGTGCCACATTGAATACATCAACATCAGTTCAACTAACAGGATAATCGAGCAGTACTCTGCACCTACTAGTGATGGATTGTTAATGAAGAGCCGAGTGTGCAATTCAAAGTTGCTGTATTCTAAGTGCATAATGTACTCTTCTACTGGAGGATTAATGCAGTCTCTGAGATTTCTGAAATTGTTGCCACATTGGGGCTTACCACAGGGTTGGTACAAGGTTTGCACCATCTGCAACATGTTTGTGGTTGATGCATCAGAAAATGGGAAGACGCAGTCCAGGTATTTCATGAGGAATATGCCGGGCAATTATTTGTTGGTTAAAAATGCTTATTCACAAAAACATAGAAATGCATTTTGGTTAATGCTTCTTCAATGCTAATGTGATTACATCACCTCTATGTCCTTCAACATAATAACCAACATATACTTGTACTGCTGCACTACTCATGCTGTGGTTTGGGAGGTAGTAAATGGTTGTGTGAAATCTAATTGCTTCCTAGTGGTATTAGCATGGCATCATGCTCATTCTAGGGGTGTTTGGATGTCATACAACAAGCATACACCAACAAGACAACATCCACATCAATTCACCCTGGCCCAAAACCCAATATTCATCACTACTCCCAGAACACACCAGAACCTGGGAGCAGAAGTTTTCTTTCTAACGTGGTTGCTATATTTTGCAGCTTATTACCTGTGATCAAACTCCTGTGGTTGTATCACTTTTTTCACGTCTTTAACAAGTATCCTGCAAAAGTCGACCAAACCTCACATGGTTTCATCATCACACATGCATAAATACTCTTTGACACTACAATTGCAAATGCGACTACTGAAGAGGGTGACTATGCTGGAAATGTTAGGATTCACTATCAATAGCATTTGGTTTCCCATGCTACTGTGCTGCGACCAAAGATCAACATTTTGGTTTTCCTTTTGCTTAAGACATCACACAGTCGTATTTCAACACATATTGGTCAGAGGCTCTACGATGGACATATGGCTCAACTATCAATCGATGCGCTGGACAACTTACGGCATTTCACCATATGTCAGGAGAAGAGTCATCTCCCAGTGATTCGACTGTCTTTAGCTAGCTTTTTGGCCAAATTTCCAAAATACTTAATGGACCTCAAGAATATAAATCTCAAATGTCAGTGTGTTGTATCAACAAGGTTGCTGGAGCTGTTCTGCCCCAAATTGAAGATGTTGGAACTGCTTTCCTACACAACTTGTGGATTTATACATACCTTCTCCTTTGGATTGCAACAAATGGCGCCAGTTGAAGGTGATGCAACGAATTGTTTGCGATTAGTGTGTGAATTCAAAGATGTCAGCAGCGATTGGATGTTTCAGATTACTAGCTTTGTTCTTTCCAGCTATCATTATGCTACGGCTACAGTGTATTTGGTAGCAATAGCCATTGAATTTCTTTGTTTTATTATTTTCTATTACTTGAACATTTGTGTAACTTTAACCCACATTGGGAATTATTGTATATAACAACTACTAGGTGAATAATCTAGTAGTATATTTGCAAAAAAAAAAAAAAAAAAAAAAAAAAAAACATAAGAAAATAACTACAAAAATATGGACCAAAGGGCGTATGCTTACTTCTCAAACAACCTAATTGTGCCAAATTGTTCCCCGACAACGCGCTAGTTTTGATGACGTCCAAATCCACTCCTCAAAGAGTAAGTTAACACGATCACATGCAATATAATATACCCAACCATGAGTCTGGGTTGAATTCCACAGAGAATAATATGTAGGAGAGTAGGCAAGTAAGAGAATTATCACTTATTATGCCAAGCCAAACACTAACAAAAGAGTTGAGAAAATATTTACGTCTAAATGCAAAAATATAAAATAATCTAGAAAGCAAGTAAAATGATCAATGATTACACTCAAGTAACGATCCAATGTATTTCATGATTTTACAAATATGAGCGAGTTTATATTAATTACCCTCAGATATTTCTATATTAGCTTCTTCCGAAGATTAACAAGACTTCATAATTGAATTATCTCTAAGAGAATTAAGAGATTAAATGCACCCGAATATGGCTACAAGTAGTTCAATCCTATCTCTAGGTAGAATCTATAAAATGAGGGTCAATGCCTCAAGTTCTTGATAATTAATCTTTCCCCATCCTAAATTACCTTTTCCAAGATTAATTCGAAGTTAATGGGTGAGTCCTAGGGTTTTAGCTAATCCCTTTGGACACATTAAATAACATGAATAATTAAAGTAACAATTAACTCACTTCATAAATAATAAAAGTCATTCAACACATAAGAACAACAAGAGATTTAATCTAAACTATAAACATGAATATTTCCATGAACAAGATTCAAGTATTGGAATAAATATTGAACACTTAAATATTCATTACAAAGCAAGAAATAAAGTAATCAGTAGAAGGGATAAGAAATTTTCATCCAAAGTGTTTAAATCTTCAACTCCCAAGTGTGTGTGCAAGAACCCCAGCTTCAACATTCTATTTTTGTCAAAGGATATGCCAAGGACAACCAAAGATGTGTTCAAAATAAACTACGTCGAGTATTAAATTGTTTGGGACCAAACGATGTGAATTTCCAAATCAGCCTAGTTTTTCTGCTGAGTTCTTCTTCGTGTTCACGGTCAAGGCTTCGCATTCGTGAAGAAGAGTGTTTCTCACCATTGCTTTCACAATTTAGCCATCGCATTCGTGAAGGTTTGTTGACCCGCTGACTTTTACGTTTGCGCTCCTCCTTCTCTTTCGCGATGGCTAATTCAGTGGGCAGAAATTTTATCTTCATTTTAGCTCCTTTTTGACTAGATTTCCATTGGCTTCTTCCCAATCACTTCTAACTCACATAAAACCTATAAAATGGAAGTAAAAGATATTAAATACACTATTTTATCTATCAAACATAGAAAATATCTAGGATAAAAGAAGAGATATGTTGGTAAAATACCAACTTATCAGCTTACTCACCCGTCTTTGACACTTAAGTTCCTATTACTTATCAGTCCTAATGCTTGGAGAAACTTGTGATCCGGCATAATGACTGGAAGTATAGGCTTCCGTCCAGCAAATGGAAATTCAGTGAAACTAGTGACTTCCTTGAGTGTTGGTGTCCGTTCATAGTCAACAAACTTTAGAAATGCCTTGGCCGGATCCGAGAACTCTATCAACAACCAGGTGTGTACCGGATCAGCTCGGACATTCATCAATGCAGTCAGTTCTCCGAGATGCATTTTGATTGCATCTTCGTGCTCTCGTTAGATATATCTCCACCATTGCTTTAACTTGTTGGGTGCTCCCATGACCATGCTAATTTCCGGGATGATGGGGTTGATTTCAATCTAAAAGGGGTGAAAGGTTGGGTAGGTTTTTTGCTCCGAATCCTTGGTGTCTTATCTTGACTGATTTGTCATTCCATAGAAGGCATGTGTCATGACCCAAGCCGGAGGGCCATGACTGGCACCCGGGTCATACTTGCCGAGCACTGATGCACATTTTATCTAACCTTTCTTATTATCTACAAGGGCCGATGAGATCAGTATAAATGGTAGACATGAATCCTAAACAACCAACAATGATAGATAATGGAATGAACATATATATCATGAGCCGACAAGGCTGTCATGAAGCTACGTATAAGGTACGAGTTGACAAGATGCCATGAGAGACTACAACAGAAATTAGTCGACAAGGCAATCCAAACTATACATGAGTCGAAACCCGTCTATGAACCTCTAAAGGAACATAAATGCTGTAACATTGCAGGAACAGGGCCCCGACATACCCATAACGCCCATAACAAAAAAGCATACCAAGACCACGGCAAGTCCGGAGAAGGGATCTCACCAATAACCGCTGAACTGGGCAGCCTACTATTATGGGGGAGCTTCGCCTAGCTGTCTATCAGGACCTGCAGTACAGCATACAACGTCCACAAATAAAAGGAAGTTAGTACAAATAAAGTATCAAGTATGTAAGGCAGAAAGCATAAGTAAGAACAATAATGTAAAAAGGGATAGAGAATATAAAACCTGTAACATCCAGGTACGTCTGAGGGCTACTGACAAGAATGCATGATGCATATATATACATAAACTTTTAAAACATACGCCTCTGTGGGCATCATTATCATCATATCGTACCCGGACCTAATAGGCTTGGTAAAAACGTACCCGGCCATCATAAGGCTCAATAGAATCGTACCCGGCCAAGTGGAGCTAGATAAAACCCAACTAATCAGTGATTGCACAATAGGTGCCGTACCCGGCCGACTATAGCGCAGCTCGGTACAGTAAAATAGATACATATATATGATGCTTGCTGGACTCATTGGAATCACATTTTGAACCTTTCGGAGTGACGTAAGGTCGGTATCCTCTGTACACGTTTATTAGGATTAACTCTTCATCAAGAATCTTATAAGAATCAGGAAGTACCAACATATGAATAAGAAAAGTAACATCAACATCAATCGTTCCATAAGAAGGGAAACAATGTAAGTACTGCTAGCCTCTAAAAGTGGAGTATCTTCGGAAGCTTGTTCATTACATTACGCACTCTCGAAGTCGTGCAAAAGAAGGAAAGGGATAGCCTCACATGCCTTGTATATACTTCCCAATCTGAAGCTATGAAAATGCCACGACTCCTTGGTCTACAATAAGAGAAATGACACTATCGTTATCATTTAAGCGTCGTAACTATTATGTATCAACCGTAACCTATAATACGATAAAACGGACAACCTATTTATATGACTTCCCGCAAGTTAAAAAAATCACCAAAAAGCCCAAAAACCATCAATAATAATCATATTGAGCCTCCCAAAATAGTCCACCAACCAATAACATTACTAGCAAGCCTTTCGACATATATCTCACAAGTTCTAGCTTCAACGACTTAGCCGTAACTTGGATAATCTTAAATACATGTAGGGTAAGAGGTTCCTTACCTTTAAACTGAATGAACAACTCCAATTTGACCTTAATTGACCACGAAATATCCCTCCAATGCTGCTACAAGAACAAGGAAGCGAAGCTAGCAATCAATTAGGGTTTTTCGGCACTAGAATCACTTTAGAAGACTTGAAATCACCTAGGTTCGATATTAAAACTTGAGAGAGTATTTTACAGAGCATAAACAACTTAAAACAACCTCCCACACGAGCCGGAACAATACAAATATCAGCAACAACAAGAAGAACAAGAAACTTACTAGCGCCACGGGATTCCCGACACTTGATTTGTATTGTTTGCCCTTTGTTTTAGTCTTGGATCATGAGAGAACCTTGAGATATTGTTCTTAGAGTTCTATGGTCTGAATATACTGAAAAATAATGACGTAAAACGGGGTTGAGGCATATTATATATATCCATATGTCTTAACAGCCTATGTGGGTCCCATAGAGAGCTGTTTAGCGCAGTCACGCAAAAATGCGAATATCTCTCACCTCGGAGATTGTATTGAAAAATGGTTTAATGATTTAGAAACTAGACTCATAGATCTTAAATTTTGTGGGTATTTCACCCCATAGTTCCAAGTAAATTGGGAGAAAAGCTTGGTGACATTTGACCTAAAGTATAAGTAAAATTATGAACGTAAGATGCGACAACTTTTATTGACTTTTGTTTCATGACTAGTTTGACTTCAAACCTATGAAACGGATACTATATGATTCAAATACCCTAAATCACAACCTCTTGGTAATATTAATTACCAATAGATTTACCCAAAAATACGAGATACAACATACTTGATTCGTTTAACTTCTAGTACTTGTTAACCACTCTTATACACCCTTGTATCATTTAAGACTAATAGGACTAAATTCTTATCATCTCAAAGATAATATATTCTCAGACCTACGTAGACTAACTTACGGCGTAAGCTAACGTATGAAAATATGAATTGTAACACCCTCCCCTCCATGGGAACATTCGTCCTCGAATGTATGAGTTTACGGAGAGTCTAACTCATCGTGGATTTCTGACGGAAATTTCCTGCTGAGTTTCCACTATAAAATGGACACTAGCCAAACTTGCAAGCCGTTAAACCCAACCTATGGCCTTACAAGGCTATACAAAGCATTATAGATACGTACATTATCTACATATCACCATTTTGTATTAAGAAAGAGCATTGTCAAGTTATTGCTTACCTGGTAGAGACATTTCTCCTTCTAATGTGTCCTTGCATCCCCCCGGAATCCTCGTTATCTTCATTCTGGAACAAGTAAGGGTATTTAGACTTCATCTCATCTTCTGCATCCCCTGTCATTTTTTTCGAATTATTGTTCCTCCACAATACTTTAACGGAAGCTACATCCTTTGTTCTCAACTTGGGGACTTGTCGATCTAATATAGCCACTGGCATTTCTTCATATGATAGATCTTTTGTAACTTGTACATCTTTGATAGGGATGACCCGAGAAGGGTCTCCAATACATTTGTCAGCATAGATACATGGAATACCGGGTGGGAAAATTCAAATTCGGATGGCAATTCTAACTCATAAGCAACCTGTCCAATTCGTCAACGAATTTTGTACGGCCCGATGTACCGTGGATTTAGTTTACCCTTCTTCCCAAAACGCATAACACCCTTCATCGGCGAGATCTTCAGGAAAGCACAATCACCAACCTCAAATTCCAGGTCATGACGTCGGACATCAGAATAAGATTTTTGCTTGCTTTGTGCCACCTTCAGTCGCTCTTGTATCACTTTCACCTTCTCAATGGCTTGGTGAATCAAATCTAGCCCATACAATTCCGTCTCACCGACTTCGAACCATCCAACTGGTGAATTTTACTACCTCGTATGGGGACATTTTAATACTGGAATGGTAGCTATTATTGTAGGTGAATTTTATGAGTGCCGGATGATCATCCTAGTTCCCCTTGAATCTAGAACACATGCTCATAACATATCTTCAAGTATCTGAATGGTACGTTCAGCCTGTCTGTCAGTCTGTGGATGGAATGTTGTGCTGAGATTCACTTATGTGCCTAAACCCTTCTAAAAAGACCTCCAAAAGTTAGCCGTAATTGAGCTGCTCAATCTGATATAAAAGATAATGGCACATCATGAAGCCTAACAATCTCCTTGATATACAATTTCGCATAATCTTTAGCTGTGTAAGTTGTCTTAACTGGCAGTAATGGGCACATTTTGTAAGTCGATCAACTATCATCCAGATGGAGTCAAACTTATGATAAGAGCGAGGTAACCCAACAATGAAGTCTATATTAATCACCTCCCATTTCCAGGTCAGAATTTCTATATTTTGCATCAGTCCACCGGGATTCTGATGTTCAATCTTTACTTGTTGACAATTAGGGCACTGTGCTACAAATTCTCCAATAGACTTCTTCATGTTATCCCACCAATACTGCTCCTTAATGTCATGATACATCTTTGTCGAATCGGGATGGATGGAATATCGGGACTGATGAATCTCAATCATAATTTTCTCTCGCAACCCTGCTACATTAGGCACACATAATCGGCCTTGGTATCTTAGTGCCCCATCTCCTCCGATCTCGAAAGCTATAATTTTACACTGCTGAACGCTCTCTCTCAATCGTAATAAGGTAGGATCTTCAGATTGCCGTGCTTTTACCTCGGTTACCAAGGATGATTTTAACGTATTCTGTATAGTAACACCTTCGTCATCAGAGTCTAACACTCTGATTCTCATATTGGCTAGCTGATGAAGCTCTTTGGTCAACCCTTGCCTACTTTCCTCAATGCGTACTAGGTTTCCCATCGACTTACGACTTAGAGCGTCTGCCATAACATTGGCTTTACTAGGATGGTACAATATCTCAACATCATAACCTTTCAGTAATTCAAGCCACCTACGCTGCCTCATATTCAACTCCTTCTGCTTGAAGATGTATTGTAAACTTTTGTGATCTGTGTAGATGTCAACATGGACACCGTATAAGTAGTGCCGCCAAATCTTCAAAGCATATATTACTACCGCCAATTCCAAATCATGAGTCGGGTAATTATTTTCATGCTTCTTCAATTTTCTTGATGCATAAGCAATCACCTTCCCACGTTGCATCAATACGCACTCCAAACCTATATTTGAGGCGTCACAATATACCACATAACCTTCAGTTCCTTCTGGGAGAGTAAGCACTGGTGTGGATGATACCCTGAACGTAAGTCAATCATGGAAAAATACTTGGCACCCTGGAGTTGGTCAAACAGGTCGTTAATCCTTGGAAGTGGATAGTTGTTCTTTAGAGTAAACTTATTCAACTGTCGATAATCGATACACATCCTTAACGATCCGTCTTTCTTTCGCACGAACAAGACTGGCACACCCTAAGGTGAAGTCCTATGTTTAATGAAGCCCTTATCCAGCAAGTCCTTCAACTACACTTTGAACTCTCGCAACTCTGCTGGGGCCATCCTGTATGGAGGGATAGAGATCGGTTGAGTGTCAGAAAACGTATCAATGATAAACTCAATCTCCCTTTCAGGAGGAAGACCTAGGAGTTCATCTGGGAAACATTTGGAAATTCATTGACCACGGGGATTAATTGTAGAGTAGGTGGCTTCGCCTTCGCATCCCTAACTTGAACGAGATGATAAATATAACCCTCTGAGATCATGTTACTTGCATTAAGATAGAAAATAAACATACCTTTCGGCGTAGCAATGTTCCCCTTCCATTATATGATAGGTTCACCAGGAAATTGAAACCTAACCATCTTCGTACGACAACAACATTTGCATAGCATGAGGCCAACCAGTCCATTCCCATTATCACATCGAAATCAACCATTTATAACTCAAACAAATTCGCTGAGGTTTGACGAGTACAAATCATCACTGTACAACCTCTATATACCCTTCTTGCAATCACTGATTCTCCTATCGGAGTAGACACCACAAGTGATTTACTTATTAATTCAGGTTTGACGCCAAACTTATTAGCCACAAAGGGTGTAACATATGATAATATCAATCAACGCATATACATCATAAGAAAAGATGGGCAATATACCTGTAACAACATTCGGAGATGACTCGAGATCCTGTCGACCTACTAGAGCATATGTTCAATTTTGAGTACCACTCGAACTCGGCACTGCACCTCTACCTCTAGCACGACCTGTCGACTGCTGAAAACCCCGTGCTGGAGGTCGAACTGATGAGGAAGAACTAGACATAGATCCAGTCGGCTGAGCCATACCACCACCTCCTCTGTTAGGACAATCCCGCCTCATATGGCCAGGCTATTTGGAAGAATAGCATGCATCGGAGCCTCGATGGCACAGTCCAAAGTGGGCCTTGCCGCACTGATCACAACGAGGTGTTGGGGTCTCGTCTGACTAGTATCCCTATGATATTGTGAGCCTGATGCCCGCGAACTCTGACCTCAACTAGAATAGGTAAATTAATCATACTGAGGCCTCTAAAAGCGTGGAGGAGCACTAGCTACAGGTGGCGCCAAACTCCTTGAAAACTAGGGCCTGACACTACCTCTGAAGTCACCAGAATACCCTGCAAATCTCGCCTTCTTATAGTGGCCCCTATCCTGCTCCCTGTCTACTCTTTGCTGGCGCTTACGATCCTCTAGTGTCTGGGCATAAGCTTGAATACAGGAAATATCCATGCCCTCTATCAAGGAGGATGTCGTGCACTCATTTATCCGATGTGGTCCCAATCCTTTCACGAACAGGTGCAACCTATCGCTCATCTCGTCCACCATATGGGGAGCATACCTTGCTAATGAATGAAACTGCATACTATACTCTCGCACACTCATATTACCTTGTCGAAGGTTCAAGAACTTATCTGCTCTAGATCGTCGTATCTCAACTGGCAAGTAGTGACGAAGAAAGGCCTCAGAAAATTCCTTCCACACAGGTGGAGGAGCGTTCGGACCCCTGGATATTTCCCAACTATCATACCAGAAAACGGCTAAATCTCGTAACCGATAAGAAGTCAACTCTACTGCCTCCGTATCACTAGTGTGCATAACTTGCAGTGTACGATGAACCTAATCAATAAAGGTCTGCGAGTCCTCCTTGGGGTCTGACTTGGTAAACACTGGAGGATCCAGATTAATAAAATCACGAACTCTCGCACCAACCGGTTTATCAATAGTACTGGTATTCTGCCTCTGAGCCTGAGCAGCTACCAAGCTAGTCAACTACTATACCGCACTCTGGATATCCTGGTCTGTAGTACCATATGGAGGATCTGGACATGCTGGGTGCCTTCTAATATCCACTAGAGGAGGAGTAAATGAGGTATGAGACGGCATTTCACTCTGAGGCTCACTTTGGCCTGCTCTGACGAGAGGCACCTGACTGGTACCCTCTCCCACTGCTGTATCAAGGCGTCTACTAATCACTTGCTTCCTAGCCATGGGCATTGCTGAAAAGAACATGGTGAATATTAGAGACGAATACTTATGACTCAGCTCTGTGCATGATCTAGATTCAGGAAAAAGGTAACAACCCTAAATGTCATGCAGACTCCTGATTATAAATGTGTTGCGCTACACATCCATAATTAAGACTCTACTAGACACGGCTCATAGACAACCCCTAGGACAAACTTGCTCTGATACCACATTTGTCACAACCCAAGCCGGAGGGCCATAACTGTAACTCGAGCCATACTTGCCGAGCACTAATGCACATTTTATCTAACCTTTCTTATTATCTATAAGGGCCGATGAGATCACTATAAATGGTAGACATGAATCCTAAACAACCAACAACGGCAGATAATGGCACAAACATATATATCATGAGCCGACAAGGCTGTCATGAAGCTACGTATAGGGTACGAGCTGACAAGCAGCCATGAGAGACTATACAACAGAAATTAGTCGACTAGGCAATCCAAACTATACATGAATCGACACCTGTCTATGAGCATCTAAAGGAACATAAGTGCTGCAACATTGCCGGAATAGGGCCCCGACATACCCATAATGCCTATAACAAAAATGCATACCACGACCACGGCAAGTCCGGAGAAGGATCTCGCTAATAACCGCTAAACTTGAAACCTACTATCGTGGGGGAGCTTTGCCTACCTGTCTATCAGGACCTGCAGCACGACATGCAGCGTCCACAAATAAAGGAACGTCAGTACGAATAAAGTATTGTGTATATAAGGCAGGAAAGCATAAGTACGAACAATAATGTAAAAAGGGATAGAGTATATACAACCTGTAATATCTAGGTACCTCTGATGGCTACTGACATGAATGCATGATGCATATATATATATTCATAAACTTTTAAAACATAAGCCTCTATGGGAATCATTATCATCATATCGTACCCGGCCCTAATAGGCTCGGTAAAAATGTACACGGCTATTATAAGGCTCGCAGAATCGTACCCGGCCACGTTGAGCTCGGTAAAACCCAGCTGATCAGTGGTTGCACAATAGGTACCGTACCCGGCTGACTATTGCGTGGCTCGGTAGAGCAAAATAGATACATATATATGATGCATGCTGGACTCATTAGAATCATGTTTTGAACCATTCGGAGTGATGTAAGGTCGGTATCCTCCGTACACATTTATTAGGATTAACTCTTCATCAAGAATCTTATACGAATCAGGAAGTACCAAAAACATTGATAACATAAGAATGAGAGCAGTAACATCAACATCAATCGTTACATAAGAAGGGAAACAATGTAAGTACTGCTAGCCTCTAAGAGTGGAGTATCTTTGGAAGCTCGTTCATTACATTACGCACACTCGAAGTCGTGCAAAAGAAGGAAAGGGATAGCCTCACATGCCTTTTATATACTTCCAAATCTGAAGCTATGACAATGCCATGACTCCTTGGTCTACAATAAGAGAAATGACACTATCGTTATTGTTTAAGCATCATAACTATTATGTATCAACTGTAACCTATTATACGATGAAACAGACAGCATATTTATATGACTTCCCACAAGTTAAAACAATCACCAAAAATCCCAAAAACCATCAATAATAATCATATTGAGCCTCCCAAAATAGTCCACCAACCAATAACATTACTAGCAAGCCTTTCGATATATATCTCACAAGTTCTAGCTTCAACGACTTAGCCGTAACTTGGATAATCTTAAATACATGTAGGGCAAGAGGTTCCTTACCTTTAAACTGAAAGAAAAGCTCCAATTTGACCTTAATTGACCACGAAATATCCCTTCAATGCTGCTACAAGAACAAGGAAGCGAAGCTAGCAATCAATTAGGGTTTTTCGGCACTAGAATCACTTTAGAAGACTTGAAATCACCTAGGTTTGATATTAAAACTTGTGGGAGGATTTTACAGAGCATAAAAAACTTAAAACAGCCTCCCACACGAGCCGAAACAACACAAAAATCAGCAACAACAAGAAGAACAAGAAACTTACTAGCGCCACGGGATTCCCGACAATTGATTTGTGTTGTTTGCCCTTTGTTTTAGTCTTGGATCATGAGAGAACCTTGAGAGAACCTTGAGAGAGTGTTCTTAGGGTCCTAAGGTCTGCATATATGGAAAAATAATGACTTAAAACGGGGTTGAGGCGTGTTATATATATCCATATGTCTTAACCGCCTATGTGGGCCCCATAGAGAGCTGCTTGGCGCAGTCTCGCGAAAACACGAATATCTCTCACCTCGGAAAGCGTATCGACAAATGGTTTAATGTGTTAAAAACTAGACTCATAGATCTTGAATTTGGTGTGTAAAGAACCCCGTAATTCCAAGTAAATTTGGAGAAAAGCTTAGTGACATTCGACCTATAGTATAAGTAAAATTATGAATGTAAGTTGTGACAACTTTTGTCGACTTTTGTTTCATTACTCGTTTGACTTCAAGACTTATGAAACGGATATTATATGATTCAAATACCTTAAAACATGACCTCTTGGTAATATTAATCACCTCTAGATTTACCCGCAAATACGAGTTACAACATCCTTGATTCGTTTAACTTCTAGTACTTGTTAACCACTCTTATACACCCTTGTATCATTTAAGACCAATAGGACTAAATTCTTATTATCTTAAAGATAATCTCTTCTCGGACCTTCATAGACTAGATTACGGTGTAACCTAACATATGCAAATATGGGTTGTAACAGCATGCCATTAGGTGCATGATCTGTTAACATTAGGGTGACTTTCCTACTCGTGAGTTAATACGAAGAATCAACTCTCCAAATGTATGTGTAGTATACCTACGTTTTCTAAGAGTAAAATGTTTCCTAAATCTTGGAGTTGGACCGAATAACTGCGAGATGATATGTCAATTGTCCTGACAAGGTCGTTCTCTAAAACTAGAGAGTTTTGAAAAGAAGGTTTGGATGGGTTAAAAGACAACCCTCGCATGACTTTTGTGTGATTGTGTACGGCCAAGACTCAATAGGAAAAATGTGATGACAGTGTATAAAGCAGTAACAAGTAATTGTGATGAATCAATGACAATATTAAGAATAAAGTAGGTGACACATATTTGCAAGTTATTAATCAAATAGAACAAGGCAGGTAAACACATATTTGCAAGTTAATAAGCAAATAGAACAAGGCAGGTAAACACATATTTGCAGGTTAAACACTCAATAAAATATAGAAAAACATCCCCGATTTTCAAAGTCTATCCTAAGTCTGCTAAGGTCAGAACCTATGTTTAATTCTCCAGTATAGTCGCCATGTTATTACACCCTATTTTCCTAAGAAGTTGTTGAAAAAGAGTTGCCACCTAATATTTTTAGAGGTATACTAGGGTACCTATAATTCTATAAGGTCATTATTCTAATGGACTACTTAACAATGAGATTCAGGCAAGGGTTTTAGTTATTCTAAGGGGAAGGTGTTAGGCATCCCTTAAAATCTACCTGAGGTAGTTCCTTGAACTTGAGCTAGATACGGGGAAAGATTGTCTATGTGCTAGTTGATTAATTGATTAAAATTGCTAAATAGTTTTCTATGAAAAGCCTTGTCTAAGTAAAACTCATATTGATTCTAGTTTGAAATCTCATCTTTTGTAAAGAAATTACACACCCATTAGAAATGGTAATATTTGTTTAAAAATCTTTGTAAAATGAGGGGTTATTACAAGAAAATGTGTCTACGCATTTATCAAAATCGGTATACCTGATTCGTTTATTTGGAGGTTGTATTAGTAAACACCCATATATTTTCCAAAAGGATTGCTTAGTCTTGGTTCTTCTTAAAAACCAGTGATGTATGATTGCCGTTTTTGTGTTAGAGTAGTTCAATTGCCTATGATCTATTTTTGAAAACCTTTCAAAGGAGTGTTTTTCATTTAAACTCGTTTAAATTCTGTCGATGCATAAAACCAAACAACACTCATTAGAAAAGATATGCAAGTGAAAGAAACATTAGTTGCCAAAATAATTAGCTTCAAAACGTTTAGATTTCAAAAGTGTTAAGGTTGTTAAAGCGATTAATCCTTGAAGCCACCATTACCTTTTACATATTAAGTTTTGATTTTCCTAAAGCCTGCCAAAACAAACAAGATAATAATGAATTTCCAATATTAGTATTAGTTCATATACATAGAAAGAAAGACACTAACAACAATAATTATTTTAGATAAAGGGAAGGAAGGTTGGACTCTCGTATTGGGCTGATAAAGTAGCCAGACCCAGCTACACTCAAAGAACTAGCAGACTTCAACAGGTGACAATGACTCAGCCCGGCTCTCTGAACCTGGGCCTGAGTTCTCAATGAACCCAGCAGGCCCAATGATCTTGCAAAGGAAAGAGGAAGAATGAATTAACACATATAAATATAAAGTAAAGTAAGATAATGTTTATAATAAATGTGAACAAGATATGAAGAAATACAACAAAGTCAAATTTTGTTTATGCTAATCTTCTAAAGATTAATTAAGGTTAATGACTATGGTCCTAAGGTGAACCATTTTAATTTATGAGGTCCCTCTATGGACCCCTTGTCACGCCCTGAACCTCCTAGACGTAATACGACACCTGGTGCCTGACTACATCTAACCGAGCAAACCAAATGGCTGGCTGAATAAACATATGATATCATAACATACTGACTGCGGAAGATAAACTAACACATGCTGATATATTGAAAGTCTGAATTACGTAAATCAAAGTGCGGAAACACTAAGATAAGTCTGAAACATATCTGTAGTCAACATTGCCTAACAAGAAAATCATGCGACTCCGTCTAACTATTACTCTAGTCTATGAAGCCTCTAATGAAGTACTGAAAATATTGACTGTCTGTAAATACTGAAAGACTTTAAAGTAATGATGATAATGCCCCAAAAGAACTAGGCTCACCAAATAGCTTGAGCGAGAATCCTAGCATTGTGAATCATTAACCTGAAAATTGTTACCATCATCGTGAGATGCAGGACCAGCAAAAGGGACGCCAGTACCTTTGAATAACATTAATATATAAAACAACTAAAAAGAAAGAAATGTAAATGCTGAAACTAAAACTGAGCAGATAACTAAAATGATAACTGCTGAAACTAAAACTAAAATGGTAACTGATAACTGATAACTGAAATGATAACTGATAACTAAAATGATAACTAATAATTGAACTGAACAAAGGAAGTAGGGATATGAATACTCCATCTTCTGAATGTTGAACCACCTGTTTATCTGTATAAATAAACTACAGCCTCAGGCCCAATATATGTATGTATGTATGTATGTATGTATGTATGTGTGTGTGTGTGTGTGTGTTCGTGTGTGCACAAACTGCAGCCAAGTATACGTATACATCACTGCGACCTCAGACCCAAAGATGCATAAAACATAAACTACGGCCGTAAGTCCAATGATGCATAAAGCATGAATTGCAGCCTTAGGCCCAAATATGTATAAAGCATAAACTGTAGCCTTAGGCCCAAATACAGGTGTTCAACATTCAGGGATTTAAAATTAGGAACTGAGAATCATACTATAATACGTGATGCTGAAATACTGAATTATACTAGGTTACATGATACTGCAATACTGACTAGGACTAGACTCAGACATGTATTCAGGAACTAATTATGAAAATGAAAACTTTGCCTATTTATGACATGCTAAGTAATCTAGACTGAGACTCATGGGCATCAAACACAAGTCTATATTGATTACGCATTAAACTCACAACGTTCAGAATGAAAATCATTACGAAGCTAGAGAATTGAAGTTCTGCAACTATTTAAGGAACTAAGCTTAACTATATTTCTGAGGTAATTAGTGATGTTGTAAACGAAACGTAATGTAGGGAGAATCATTATATTCCCAAACATAGAGATTTAGCCTCACATTCCTTGACTCTGGCCTTCTTAAGTGTATCACAATGTTCGTCGTCTCTTTCAACGATAATCTATGTCAATAAATATCAAAAGGAACCAATATTACCACTAATGCTCATTTTTTAATCAAATAGGCATTTTATCAAACACCTCGGGTGTAAAGCCTTATAGCCCTTATTAACAATGCTTTCTTCACCCTATTCTCATTCTACTACTTTTATGTGATTCTACAATCCCAAATATATGTAACTAATCCATTTCTCATCACCCAAATATTTACAACAATCTTATGTCAACAACCAAAAACCCTAGCATAGTTTATATGATTCTCTTTATCAAACCCATCTACTATTCTCCCAAAAACTCATCAATTCATAGATATAAATGATTAGAGAGTAGAAGCATTACCTTTTTGAAGTTTAATCCTCTTGAATTCGAGTTCTAGGGATTTTTTTCTCAACAATGATGTCTCGATTGAATATCTAATGATTTGATGGATTTACCCATTTTAATAAGGTGTTGGAGAATTGAAATTAATTTAGAATCATCATTAGAACTTACCTTGGATGATGGAGGAACCTTGGGAAAGTTGGGTACTTGAGTGCTCCCCTTTCTAGAGCCAATCTACATATTTGGGGTTGTAGGGAACGAGGTAGGTTTAAATAAGTGTACGTGAACCAAAATTTGAGGATAAAATATAAGCATCTAGGATAAACATCGTCGGCGCTGGTTATCATCAGAGGCACCAAAATAAAAGTGCAAGGCACCATCAGAAGCACCAAAACTACACGACCTTGCACTGTCAGGGCCGCTAAGGTTAATCCTCTGGATGATACCTTTGACTGTCTAAGGCTATGAGTTATCATGGCCTTGCACTGTCTAAGGTTGTGAGTTTTCATGGCCTTGCACTGTCTAAGGCTGTAAGATATAGTTTCCATAAAATTAGTCGATTCTGTCGGGTTTAAGCACCTAAGTATCCGTCTTGATTCCAAATAATTATTTCCACCCGTGCTCATCCCCATAGGACTTCACATATACTTATTTAGCATATCCATACCTAATCCAAATTTATGGAGTGTTATATTATCTCCCCATTAGGATCATCGAATGATTGTCCCGATTATAACTGCGTCTAACTCTAGACCTTAAACGGGACTGATGGAAACATGTGAACACTGAACTGTCTTGAACACATGCATACTAAAGTTAATGAATGCATGATTACTAAACTGTTGAGATACTGAACTGAATAGGTACTGAACTGAATGACCACTGGACTGAGTGAGTATTAAGCTGACTAAATACTGAAAAACATAGAGATTATAGTATAAGGTTTGAATGAAATGGTTAGTTACCTTCAACTTTTCTCCAAAACACATGCCAGATAACAAAGCATAACACAAGCCTCACAGGGAATTATTATACAGATAACATGAAACATATACGTGAATATTAGTCTGCCATGTATACGTGATTGCTTAATTAACATAGATATATGAATACCAAAAATGGCACGAATGTTTGAGTACTGAACTTACATGAATGTTTGAGCATTGAAATAACATCATTATCTGAGCACTAAGCTAGCATACATATCTGACTATTGGACTGACATGAATATCTGAGTACTGAACTGACATGGAGGTTATAACATGAGATGCAAATACTAGAAAGTGTTGTGACAGGAGATCTAAATACTATAACGTGAATGTTGTAACATGACACGTGAAATATTGGGTGTACATCTGCAAATTCTGGTGCCAACTTTACCTTATAAGCTACTTGCATGATCCTCCGTAGGATCCTATACGACCTATCGTATCTGGGACCGAGTTTTCTTTTCTTCCAAGCCCACCTATGTCTGGAACACACAATCTTTCTTGGTACCCCAAGATACCATCATCTCCCCTTTAGACCAAAGGTTAGGGCCTTGTACTTGCGGATCTTTGCCTTTTGTTGGGATCCGAACAACTTCCCTTATCTTCTACAAATTTTTGCTCTTTATGTCATTGACGACTCATCTTTTGACATATTTCTAAGTAATATTTCTTACTAGAAAAAACTAAATTACTTATATAAACGAATATATAATGTATTCACAACTATCATACGCAATCTGAATGATTTAACTCTGCTCACAGTGTCAATCTTGGGGAATCCCTTTTTTCATAACTCTTAAAGGTTATTCTTCTGTAGTTTGCTCTCTTACTGCCTAGCTGATTTTTTTTTCCACTGTCACTATTCTTCGGGTTTAACTTAAAACTCTTTTGGTTCTAACATGTGTTCGGTGTTTCAAACTATTACCCACTCACTAGTGTTAACCTAGCTAAGTAAATCAAATTGTACCTCGACTAGCTCGGATGAAATTGCTAATTCACCGTATCTATTCAACTTACTATTCTTTTACAAACCGCCTGCTAGCATCATGTTTTCTTGCTCTGCTTTGAAGAACAAAAGTGAAGCATAAGGTTTTTCCTAACTTCACTCACCATCTGACTCTATTCCACGGTCGCATATACTATCATTTTTTGACTATGTACATGGATCACACTTCAGGAAATTTTACATGTCTTAAAAAAAATAGGAATATCTAACCCCAATCTTTCTATACACTTCAAAATCATATCAGACTATAGATATTCAGGGTAATCAATTAGTCATATAACCTAAGGGGAATAGTCATATCTGTTATCCCACAATAATAGCTGCTTGTTGTAGTAACTTATTAACGTGGTACTTTCTAGTTCTGATCAGAATAAATCTGAACAACTTAAAATCATTCCCCAAAATTTAATATCGACTGCTCTTAGTTCTCATTTCATACATCATATCTTCTTACTCATATGTATGAATCATACGAAAAACACATCTTTGGTGATAACAAATGTTTCTGACTCCTAGGTATTTTTCCCTTAGGCTCTTTTCTGTCTGAAACTATAATGATCAATTATATGCCCGTTACAATTAAATTCTTAACCTACTGCGTCGTGGGGTCTGACATCTATATCATCATGCAACCTATGACTCCATTTCCAAGAATTAAAATTAAATTGTTCTGTGAGGTAAAACACATACGGATACACTATCATACACAAACATGTCCCTTAGAGTATACCATTATCTGATAAATCACTTCTTGCACCATCCGGCGAGTCTCGAGTCTTAATACGGACCTAACATATGCGAAGATTTCACTATAATCGATGTTTCTCACATTTTATTTTAGCACCCATAGGCATCACTGTATACTCACAATCACTAAAATTTGGATACACTAAAAATTGGAGATCTTGTACCTAAATAACCGAATACTGGCATACTGAATAACCATAAACCTACTAAATATAAAAATGTATAACCGGTAACTGAGGTAAGCTGATGACCATAAAATACGATAATTGCTTTTTTACTTTCTAATAAGGTTGTGGTCTAATCTGTATTACTATCCGTTGCATCACACTTTCAACATCCTCTCAAGTCTCATCTGTTACAAACCATTACTCCATAATTAAACCCCAAAAGGGAAATCATCATCTCTAGGACCTTGGATTTTTTATGCCTGTCACTTGGGCGTTCGATATGTCTGGAATTTGATAGGGATAGAAGGTTATCTATTACTCTAAGCTTCATGGCATGATCTATAGTAGATTGAAATGGGACGATCCTAAATGTCTTGGTAGTTAACTATTTGTAACGGCCCGATGTGTCGTAGAAACAAATGTGATGCTAATTGTGTAGACTTGGTTGCCTTAAGTGCAAAATTCCCCTTTGTAATTGTACAATTTTAATATTCTTGCAGGGTACGAGGTATAAGAATTGAATAAATTAAGAAAAGAATTCAAAAAAAATTAAGAAATGCAAGAAATGCGATCGCATTTCAGATATGCGAACCGCATATGTTGCACAGGCATCGCAAAGTGAAATAGAAACCTGGGCGTAAAACCAGGTCAGGAATTGCGGACCGCAAATTCCACTCCCTGGATCGCAAAGTGGAACAGAGAAATTGGGCAAACTTTACGTCAAAAATGCGACGAGAATGCGAACCGCATTTCAGGTATGCGGACCGCAAATCTGACAGTAGGATCGCAGAGTGAGACAGAATTTTGGGTCAAATGTTGTGTTAGAAATGCGGCCCAAATGCGGACCGCATATATGTTTTGCGACCAGAATGCGATCGCATTCTGGCATCTGGCATTTTATTTCCGTTCCGATTTTTGACCCACTATAAATAAGGACCCATAACCCTAACATGCAAAAACCCTCTGATTTTCGACACTTCCTCTGTAAAACTCACCAAACCACCTTCAAACCATAGTGAATCAACCTCCAAATCACCTTGAAATAGCCCCCAATTCCATGAAAACAACTCGATGACATAGCTATCAACTCCCAATTACCAACCCAGCTCTTCCCATTTAAACTCACCAAAACCCAGCTGAGAAATTGCCTGAGACAACCCCAAATACGCTGAGAAACAACCGTGAAATCATCCATTCAACACCCCAACATCAACTACGAAAAACCCACTCTTCAAACCCCAAAACCCAGCTCGAATTTGCTGCAAATACTACCGTGAACAGTACCCAAAAGCTTTCAGACGAGTTTGAGGCTCGAAGGCTTGTGGCTTTGATTGTTGCAGAGATTTGAATGCATTGGAAATCTTGAACCTAGAAGCAAAGCGAGGTAAGTGATTGTCCTAATCTTAGCTTGAGGGACTAGAAATCATGTGCTAATTGTTAAATTGCTTCTTGTTGAGAATAATGTATAGGTATGGTGACGAGTACCTATACATTGGTGTCGAGCATGACCGTGGGTCATATATTGATAAGTGTTGTGCAATTATTGTTCTAATTGGTGAATATTATCCGTGACAATGTTGTAATATAAGTGGGAGCGGGTTGCACGCCTGCCACGAGATATTATGAAAGTGGGAGCGGGTGCTACGCCTACCACAGGATAT